>VDFB02270651.1:604886447-604969496 GCA_007258455.2 Sequoia sempervirens | reverse complement strand
AGTTATTTCATCACATATAAACAAATACTGTAATTAATAATTACATTAGTCAATTATGCAATGTAATGTGAACGTGTGCTCCCAACCTCCTAAAAATCCACTTACAAGCCACTTTCATGCCTATTTGATGACACATTCATTTTTGTTAGTAAGGTTGAAGTTATCCAAAGTGAGTTTTCTAGATATACAACTCGAAGACACTCATAAAATGACATATCTCAGCAACCAAAACTGAGTATGAAATATCAGTATAAGGAGTCTACAAAAGCTGTGAATAGCCTTAAAGGTGATCCAAACATCTTGGAATCATAATTAGTTGGAAGACCTGAAAATAGAGAAGAAACATAGATTAGTCTGCATAATGCCAAAATCACTAGATATGGGAAGATGGTGATTGCATTGCTGTCATAGAAGTTATGTTTCTGTCAAGCTGGTTTCAGTTGTATCAAGGCAATTGTGCTAGTCTCATGGCAGTTTATCCTTGATGGTCATGGGACTCTTCAACAATGAAATAGAAAAGAAGAGTAACAGCTGAAAACAGTGTATCTTCATGTTCTTTGGCATTTAAATTGGTCATTTGGTTCATCCTTGCTCAGTTTCACTGTGTGCACCCCTCTACAGATGTCATGTCCCCTTCTTGAAGATAATTTCACAATTGACCCTTAGCCTAATTTCCGAATTTTCGCCATAGGCAAATAGGATGGTAAAAAGGGACAGAATAATTGAATATTTAAGTTGTCAAAAAATAAAATCAAAAGATAACTTATATTTAATTATTTAAAAAGGTGTTATAAGTGATTAATTTAAGTGTTGTTAGGCTAATGATGCAAAAAAGTGATGAAAATGAGTCATGACACTTAAATTATAATTTTATAACTATGAAAAACATTTGCCAAAAAAGAAATAAATATTATTTTATTTTCTCAAATTAAAGTTATAAATAAGAGGAGTGTTTTCGAAAAAAGACTAACTTGAAATATAAAAGAGAGAGCATTTCATTTGAGAGAGACATCCATACCATCATTTGAAGAATCCAATTGAGAATAGAAGATTAAGTAATTTTGCAAGAGAATTAAATTAGGTTCTCAAGAATAGTAATGGTGTGTGACCCTTCAAATGTGAAAGACTATGACTCCCTCAACAATAAGATATAAAAAAAAGGGGAATCATCTCCTTGTAAAGAAACCATCAATAGGAAATAAATCTAACAATCAACTTGGAAGTAAAGTATTATTATCAAAGGCAACTATGAAGGGTGGTGACTCCTTCAAGGAATGAATATAAGGGATGAATCAATTCATTGACATTCAATAAGCAATCATCACTCATCTATCCCTTAAGAAATCAAGCAATCATCACTCATCAAGAAATCAAGCAATCAAAATATCAAAAGATTTCCCAAGGCAAGAACATAATTGTTTTAAAGAGTAATTTGTTCTACTCATTTTGAACAAGATTAAATGTACAATCAAATGATCTACCCTGTAACCTACAAAATTGATCTAGTGAACTTTGCCTTGTGGACCAAATTCATCTCTATATGTAATATCTAGAGTAGATCATTTCATCGAAAGGTCTTCTTCTCCTAAGCTCTTTTTCTTGATTAGAGTAGCACTACATTCATGAACTTGGTACAAATCAAGCTACAACAAAATTATTACATAGCTTATGCTAAGTTACATTATGGGTTCATAACCCACAAATCCCAAGATCATTCTCACCATTCAAACTTGGGGATAAATTGACATTGCTTAATGAATCAGGTGAAATAAAACAATACTTTCCCAAGATATGAAAAGAAAGTTTGTACCAAACATGGGGATATGTCAAAGAGGAGCGATAACCTCCAATTGTTTGGAAGATGGGACAAGAATTGGATATTAGGGTAAACCTATAAATTTAATTCCTTCTATTGCTGCTAGACTTGATCAAACCAATAAATTTGTACTTAAAGTATTGTCTAGGAAATATATACGTAGAAGGTTATAACATGTCATTAATTACCTATGGGTATGACAGATGTTTTGACTAGGTTAAGTGTTAAAAAAAAACATATAAGCTATTTTATATTACACCCCCATTAGAAACAAACTTGCCTGAAACCTTGTTTGAATGTTTACACGAAATAAAACATACTTTATCTATGGGAAGTTGTCACTCAAACATCTACATCCTTTACACAAATGCAAAAGTGGGTGTGCACGAGTAAGACCTGTTAGTGTTTTTATAGCTGCGGGAGGTATTTCCCAAAGAATAATTTACTCAAGGCAAGTCGGCCTTTCAATTATAAAACAAATATCACATTTCCTAGGTCGGCTCAAGAGGAGAGCTCGCCTAGTCTTGTATATAATGGAGATAGAGTCTCCACATTAATCAATCAATTCATTCCATTCTCAATTCGATTTCCTTCAAGAACAGATCCACATTCAAAAGGAGCAGATTCGTTTCAAGAATAAGAGTTGATATTCTTTGTAACAAAGGAATTCGCACTATCTTCAAGTGCTGGTCTATTGTATGATATTTGGCCTTTCTAGGGCCTGATTCTAAGTGCTACTTCTGCACTATTATTTCTTATTTATAAGAGAATAAATTGCTGCTGGGTTTTTCCCTCGAGTAGGAGGGTTTTCCCAGGATAAAATCTTTGTGTTCATTGTTATGTGTTTACTTTTCTGTTTTCTATTAAATCTGATCCAAAACTAAAATGGTATCAGAGCTAAGGTTCAAGAAATCTGATCAGATTTAATGCAAAAATATATGTGAAGGATTATGTAATGATCCGGACAAATTTTTTTTTTTTTTGCAATGAGATTACAATTCAACACGCACCCGTTAAGGTTAACACTAAACCAAAACGATGCGGAAAGTAACTCTAACCAGAATGTACACCAGGATCCCGATGTGGGCAAGGTGTGAGCATTGGTCAGAGGATCTAATGCAAATGCAAACTGAAGGGAACTCTAACCAAGAATGCGCCTGTGCAGACGAGCATATGGTCAGAGGTTCGATGCATGATGAACAGAATGTAACCCTAACCAAGAATGGCGCCGAGTGATGGCGAGCATATGGTCAAAGGGTCCCTAAACTATTTAACTGAAAGTAAATAGGCGGCAAGCCAGCCTCTTCCACTTATTCAGTGGGAAGTACATGTAAATTCAACAGTATTATTCGACGCCAGCCCCCTGCAATCCCCGTCCCGCTCCGGACGCCCTACCGTGGATGGCAGGACAGGGGACCGCCCTTTGCAAAGTGGGAAACGCCCCGGATCTGGATGGCTTCACCAAAAATATTAGGACGATCGGCACCTTCCGGGATAGAGGGGACTCTCGAGCCATCCCTCGATCGCCCCGGACGGCCGGCCGTCCCCCGCGTTTTTAAACGCCCAAACACAAAAAAAAAAAGCAAAAAATTTAAAAATAAAGCCCTGCCTATGTGGCATGCGTGGGCCCCACCATTTTTTGCTCTCTTATGAATGAAAGGAGGACTCTAAAAGTTCATTATTTTCATTTTGTTTGTGTAGGGAGCCAAGGGTTTGAGAAGAAAAAAAATTGCAGCCATTGAAGGAGAAGGAGCAGCTGTTTGAAGGAGGAGAGGAGGTTGAAAGAGTGTTGTTGGGAGTGCAAATCCATCAAAAAGGTATGCATTTTCTTTCACCATTCTTTTTTTTTCATTTTTTTTGCAAAATATGAAGTATGCATAGTCTGATTTTTTTATTTTTTTTCATTTTCAGTCAAAACTTGCATTCTAAAAACAAAAAACATGAGCAACAGTGAGGGTGGGAGTGATAGTGAAGTTGAAATGCAAGTTAGAAGGCAAACTAGAGAGCAAATAACCCCTACCCAACACCATCATTCATCAACCAATACCGAAACTATGAAGGACTATGCAAAACACCCAATAGACAAAAAAAAACCATTCCTTCAATTTGTGACAGCCATGGGTGAAAGACAAAAAAAATTCAGGGGGGAGTAGGGTTTGGTTGTGCCATGTTTGTGAAAAGGAGTTTAGGGGCAGCTACACTAGAGTTAGGTCTCATTTTTTGGGTGAGGTGGGCCATGGAGTTAGAACGTGTCCTGCATTGACAGATGCACTATTTATAGAGTACCAAACAATTCAAATGGAGTGTGATGGTGGGGTTCAAACTGGGTCTCCTTCTTTCCCAAGTTCACAATCATCTATGCCTACTCCTACTCCTAGTCCTTCCACGGTTGGTAGTAGTGTTATCTTAAGAGGAAAGAGGAAGGTGATTGGTGGTGATAAGGGAGCCTCAGTTGAGTCCATGTTTCAAAACCAAGCACGAGAAACCTCTGAATCCTCCATTGCCAAATTCTTTTTTGCCCATGCCATTCCATTTCATGTGGCCCATTCCTCTTATTTCAAACAAATGGTGAAAGACTTAGTTGTTGTTGGTCCTTCATTTGTACCCCCTAGAGATCATAAGCTACGCACCACCCTTCTAGACAAAGAGTACTCCAAAGTTAATGTGTTAATGGAGGAGATGAGGCAAACATGGATGAGGACGGGGTGCTCTATAGTGATGGATGGGTGGACTAATTGTAGACGTCGGCCACTCATCAATGTCATAGTCACATGCCCTGCTGGTTCTTATTTTCTTCGAGCCGTAGATTGTTCAGGGAAACGTAAGGATGCTGACTTCCAATTTTCCATTTTGAGAGATGCCAGAGAGGAGGTTGGGGCTGCAAATGTGGTGCAGGTGATCACCGATTCAGCACGTGTGTGCAAATCGGCTGGGTTGATGGTGGAGGGTACTTACAGGCACATATTTTGGACCCCATGTTGTGTTCATGCATTGAACAATGCATTGAAAGACATACGGAAGATGGATTGGGTGAAGAAAACAGTGGCAGAAGCTAGAGACATTCAGATGTTCATTTGCAACCACCACACCTCACTTGCTCTTTTCAGGACATTTTCAAAGAAGGAGTTTCTCAAACCTGTTGATACAAGGTATGCCATTTACTTCATTTTGTTTCACTTTCAATTTGTATTCATAATCTGATTTTGTTTTAAATTTTTATATTTTAATGAATCATTGAATTAATGAATGTAGATATGCCACCTACTTCATCCTATTGGAGAGGATGCTTGAGGTGCATGAGCCTCTACAACTAATGATGGTCAATGCTGAGTGGACTAGATGGCCTAATGCAAGTTCCACTCAAGGAAAGAGCATCAAGCAAAAGATCCTCGATGATGATTGGTGGGCCAATGTGAGGTAAGACATATTAGATGGCTGATTTTCATATTAAATTTCTGATTTTAATATTTTAATTTTATTGTCCAATGTTCCAACTTTTGAAGTTTCTAACATGTCAAATAACTTGTCAACTAATTATTTTGAACTTTTTGTTTGCATTTTGCAGATATATTTGCTCCTTTATCTCGCCCATTGTAGATGTCATTAGATATGCTGATACAGACTCTCCTAGTCTTGGAGAGATATATGAGACATTTGACACTATGCTTGGGAAGATCAGGCAAGTTATTTTGGCAAAGGACCCCACTTTGGATTTATATGAGCAACACCTTAGGCCCATTGTGATGCGGAGGTGGAATACAATGAACACCCCGCTTCATATGGCTGCCTTTGCTCTAAATCCAAAATGGTATGCACCAAGGGATGGTAGGGTGCCTCCATGTGATGATCCTGAGGTTTTAGATGGGTTCACACGGGCCATTGAAAAGATTTATCCAGCTGAGCAAGCTTCAATACTTCGGTCACAATTTCTAGACTTTGCTAATCTTAATGGCCCAAACTTGAGCAAACCACAGGCGAGGTTGGATAGAGCTATATTAGCTCAAGGGAACCCTATTGGATGGTGGACCTATCATGGGAGAGATACACCGCAGTTGAAGATACTTGCCACTCGCCTTCTTGCACAGGTTGCTAGTTCCTCTGCTGCAGAGAGGAATTGGTCCACATATAGCTTTATCCACTCTGTCAAGAGGAATAGACTTACCTCTAGACGAGCAGAGAAGCTAGTGGCCGTTCATAGTGCTCTTCGGCTTCAGGATCGACAGACTCCAGAGTATCGACAGACTCCAGCTCTACGGTGGGATATTGATCCCGAGGACGCGGCTCAAATAGATGAGGAGGAGACAGCTGAGGGCTTGGTTGGGGTCCCATTGGCTGAGGAGGAGCATTACAGTGGCAGTGACTCAGAGGATGACTCTGATTTTGATGCAGTTATGAGAGATGATTAAGGGCAGCAGTTCTTTTTGTTTATTTTGTAAATTTGTATTCATTATTGACATACGATATTGTATTTTGATTTTCATAGCAAACTAAAACTTTAAAACTATATGGCAGCAATGTAGCCTTTGGGCATTTTGATATAAGTTTATAAATTATAACTTGGAGGTTGTTTCATGATTTGTGTAACTGTATGTTAATTTTGAATGCGTATTGACTATTGACTCTATTGAATATTGGCATAATGTTGAACACAAATGTTATATGGTAATGTTCTATAATGTGTATTATGCATGCCTTATTCATGTTATCTATTGAATATTTAAAATTTCCGTATATTTTTTAAATTTTCCCTATATTTTTATATAGTCGTCCCCTGCCGTCCCTAATTTTGGCCTCAAAAATCGGAAACTTGGGGACTCGTCCCACCGTCCCCATCCCGGAAACTTGAAGTAACCTTGAAATTCAAAGATGAGAAGAGAGAATTGCTGACAGTACTACTGTTCAGCTTACAATAAATTAGATAGCCTGCCAATAGCACAAGATTAGAACTTCCAAGGCTGTAACAAATTAAGAAACCTCTCCAACACTCTCAAACTCTTTGAATATCAACTTCTCACTCAACTGCTGATTTTCCTAAATCTGGTATGACTGATTTTTGACAGAAAATGCACAGAACAGCAACACAGCAACTTACGAAAATGCTCACAAAACGCTCAAAACTCACCCAATTCATGTGAAACTAAATGCAGATTCCTCTAGAGATGATGGCGCCCCAAAATGAATGCATAAACAACACTAAATGAACCCCATTTATTTTGCACAGTTCCCAAGGCCACTTCCAGAATGGTATGGCCCTCTTAAAGGGGCAACTTTCATTTAAAAATCCAAATGAGCATTATAAAATCTGTAACTTTGCAAAGATGGTCACCTAGCATAAGGAAATGGAATACTTCAATGCCCAAAACAGAATTAATTTTATTTTGAAAGCTGTGAGCAAATCTTACATTCTTCTATGATGTTCAGCAACTCTAGAAATGAACAAAAAATGCAAACTAGAACTCCAAAATGCAATTACTCAACTGAAAATGCAAATCAAACCTATTACAAGCTAACCTCTCAACTAGTTGCTATCTTTCAAGCAAGAAGATGAGCCCATGCTAGGAGGTGTGCTTTCCTCGAAGCGAGTGCCTGAAGACAATTCAGCAGCATAACGATGTAGTAGACAAAAGATCCCAAATGAAGAGCTGAGGCCAGAATAAATAGATGTGAGAAGAGCCTTCTAGAACCTTCAAGAAGGGCGCCCAAACCCTAATTTTGAATTCAAACACATTCCCTCCAAAAGTGGCGTCCTTTTTCCTTTTAATCAAATATTTCACTTTTAAATAAAAGTCAATCTCCTCAAGTAGGCGTCCATTTCACTTAGCTCAATATTTTGACTTTTAAAACATAATTTATCACACAATGACGCCTTGACCCTTTAAGTCCCCTTTTTAAAAACAACATGAAGTTGAACTGCTACGTAAAGGGGTGTTATAATATTAAAATATAATATTATAATGAAAAATACTTATCTCTCCAAGAAAATGCACCCAAGGCCAAAAACTGAAGTGCCAGCTGAACCAACTGAAGAAGAGGACCAACTGAACTGAACCCAACCTGTCCACTGCTAAAAATAGAATTTAATAAAAATAGTAAATTCATGAAGTTGCTTGGAATGCCAAACTGACCATACTATCGCGAAGCTCTCTGAAAACCCAGAAAGAATCCGCAATCCGATTTTCAAACTTCAAGCAACAACCTCCTCAAAATTAGGAAACCCTAATTTTACCATCCGAGTAGCCTACGGGTCTCCAGAATAGGCCAACGGTCAACTGCAACGATCACATTTGAGAAGGGGACATTACAGATTAGCAAGAAACACAATGAGAAATCAGTCCAATTAAGAGCAAACCTAGAGCAGTATAATGAAGAGCAATTCACATAGAGGGTTTAGAGCATCATTCATATCAGCTGGGAGCATTCACCATGGGCGAACATCATAAGGCTAAGGCAAATCTCTTGAGGTAATTTTGAGCATCATTGTTAGGCGAACTTGGTGAGATATCCTTGTAGCCCTAGAGCGACTCCCTTGGATGAGTGGTGAACTACCTTAGGGCAGAGTTACATTTGCTTCTGCCTTTGTGCCTAGGGTTTCTAAGTCAGCATTGTGCTACAGCAGATCTGCCTATTGAAGAGTCATAATTTGTAGCAGACCTGCTTTACTACAGCAGATTATATTCTTCATATTTGTGACATGTTATCATTGGTTTTGTATGAAGGAGATGCTGAATATTGTCTTCACACCTGGGCATAATGAAGAAGTTGATTCATGGAGGCATGAACGAGCTATGTGTGGGCCACATCACTTGGAGAAGAAAATGAAGATCGAAGGCAAGGATGAGCACTTGAAAGAAGTCCTCTATCTCACACAATTTCAAGAGTTTCAAGGACTGTGCCTATGATGGAGGATGTCTACTTGCAGCCCCTTAACAAAGATATGACCAGCGACCTGTCAAGGAACAGAGAAAATGGAATGACAGGAGGAAAAGCTCGAGAACCTTGGGAGCGTATGATTCTATGTAAAATTTGCCATTCTAGAACGTTGTTACAGGGTACATCATCGGGCGAAGATGATGGTTGTCGGGAGGAGAAAAATGGCTGCAACTGAATCAACAAAGATAAGTTCTATTATGTATCATTCCTTTAATTGTTCTATCTAATGATATTTGCTAGATGACTACATGCTTCATTTGTATCAGAGTAGTTTGATTTTATGAACTATTGTTAATCTCTTTAAGATGCAGGATGGATCGAGGAGTAAAAGGATGATGGATTAATTATCGGAGATTGCATAAGGAATTCAGGGGTGGAAAGGACGGTAGATTAGTGTTCAGATGTCGATGATGGTTTAAGCATTTGAGGGAGAGTAGAAAGGGGAAGGAAGGGATCTCAAAAATCCTTTATTCAAGGAATTCACGAAGTAAAGTTATGTTCATGCGTCCTTGATCCCCTATCTCGCGAGGCTTGAAGGGAAAGACATTGTGTTTGTCCGCACTTGAATGCTTGCTCTAGTTTCTCTCATGGTGAAGGAGGAAGGTGGTCGATGCCCAACCTCGTGAAAGAGATGACAGCAATTGGGCTCCTCTACATATTGGAGCTCGTAAAGGCATTTTGTAAATGGGTGTCTCAAACAAATATCAAATCCAGGATACTAGAGATCGATTCTTCCACAAGTTCAGATCTACTACGGATATAGAATTCACTATTTACACGAATCAGTATGGTTAGAAGTTTGGATTTCTGGCCAGCTGCAAGGGAGGGGAAATCTTAGAGTCAATCATTTGAGCCTACTTCCATCACTTGAAGATTTAGTTCAAAATAACTTTAGTTCATACCAGGCAAAGGTTGCAGTGGGCAAGATAGTAATCCTTCTGAAGACATCTCTCGGGCACAAGGCGCGGTCTAATTGTCTGAGCTACAACAGCAATCCTTTGTCTTCACTTCTTCATGACATGACAGCCAAGAGGATCAGCTTTGAGGCATGCACTATCCATGAAGGAAATCACATTGGGTCAGCTTTGGATGGAGAGTTTGAGAAGGATGAAGACACTAAACAATGGTATGACAGAAATTCTGACCTCCTAATTTGGAACAACAGTCTATGGTTCTTGCATGGTCAACTAGTTGAGAACATGTCCGGGAAGAGGATTAAGGTTCTAAGATCAGACAATGGAGGGGAGTTCACTTCCAAAGGATTTTTGTAATCTCTGTATTGAGGCAGGGATCAAGAGGGAGTTTTGTGTTCAGCAAGATGGAGTCCTATGTCACAAGGAACTAGAGTGACTCACTGAGAAGAAGTGAAGGTGTCAGCTAAGTGGGTTGCAGTGTTGCAAGGCTAGGTGCTAAGTCTTTGGAAGGCCTCTTCAGTTGCAGAGAACGGAATTGCACAAGGCAATCAACCTTATTTTGACATTGGTAGCACTGCAAACCTATTCAGAATAGGGTGATCTGGGATGAGGTCCAGGAGGACTAAGTCCTGGACTCTCGCAAGTCAGTTAAAGGTGTTGCTAGGAGTAGTGTCCGAAGTGTGTGTTGGAAACCGTTCCTCTAAGGCAAACATTGCAGGCAATCTTGGACGAGGAGGTCAAGAGGTTGATGCGGGTACTTGGAGCTCCAGAGGCAGTCACAACATCATTAAGATTTGTTGTAATGTATATTTCTCTGAGACGGAGAACTATGAGGTGAAAGCCCTTGTAGAGTATATTTCTTTGAGACGGAGAAATATGAGGTGAAAGCCCTTGTAGTGTATATTTCTCTAAGATGGAGAAATATGAGGTGAAAGCCCTTGTAGTGTATATTTCTCTGAGACAGAGAAATATAAGGTGAAAGCCCTTGTAGTGTATATTTCTTTGAGACTAAGAAATATGAGGTGAAAGCCCTTGTACAGATCACATCTTTGAGACTAAGTTGTGTTTTCCACAATTGGGTGTAGCCATTGTGGACGTCATGTTGAGAGAATCCATGACCAGATATTTGAAAATACCTCCCTAGCTAAGAGGGAGTGTTACTATTTTTGTAGCTACAGGAGATATTTCCCAAAGAATAATTTACTCAAGGCAAGTTGGCCTTTCAATTATAAAACAAATATCACATTTCCTAGGTCGGCTCAAGAGGAGAGCTCGCCTAGTCTTGTATATAATGGAGATAGAGTCTCCACATTAATCAATCAATTCATTCCATTCTCAATTTGATTTCCTTCAGGAGCAAATTTGCATTCAAGAGGAGCAGATTCGTTTCAAGAAGAAGAGTTGATATTCTTTGTAACAAAGGAATTCGCACTATCTTCAAATGTTGGTCTATTGTATGATATGCAGCCTTTCAAGGGCCTGATTCTGAGTGCTACTTCTGCACTATTATTTCTTATTTATAAGAGAATAAATTGTTGTTGGGTTTTTCCCTCGAGTAGGAGGGTTTTCCCAGGATAAAATCTTTGTGTTCATTGTTTTGTGTTTACTTTTCTGTTTTCTGTTAAATCTGATCCAAAACTAACAAGACCTTGATTCACAACACTCCCATTCTCCATCATGATGAAGGATACAACATTTTTCTATTTCCAACAAGGGTAACAAAGAATTTGTATCATAGCTTAGGATACTTGACGTAATGAAATGAGAGAAAACTTGTCTTAAATGACAGTTTGTATCAATTCCCAACTCTTGGGTTTGTTGTTGAGAGTTATTAGGAAATAGTAGTACATAAGACAATAAATTGTCCTCATACTTTAGAGGATAGAATTTGTTAGTTTTTTTAGGATCAGAATTAACATAAAACAGAAAATGCAACACATGAACAATAAACACAGCACTTTTACCCTGGGAAAACCCTCCTACTCGAGGGAGAAAAACCCAACAAAGAATATCTCTTTATATATATCAAATAAAAGGAGCAGAAATCTGCTTTACAATCAGACCCTTCTCAAGGGCGAATTAATACAATGAATAATAGCATCACTCCTTGATGCAAAGATACACATGAATATGATTCTCCTTGAATTAGATCTATTGCTAAAGGGAGAACTTCTGCTCTGAAAGAAATGTGTATTATGATGAATGAACTTGATCATGAATGAATGAACACCGCCTTGTATATATACCAAACAAGGCACCCTTTCATCTAGGTCGGCCTCTTTGATTTAACTAACAAATATAAAATATCATTAATTAACAAGGCCGACCTGCCTTGATAATTATTTATTATCTTAATTACTTTTACTTAGGAGAAAAATATCTCCCTAAGCTACAAACACTAACACTCCCTCTTAGCTAGGGAGGTATTTTTCCTGTAATACTCGTCATGGAGTCTCTCGACATGACGTCCACAATGGCTTCACCCAACTATGGAAAATCACATCTCAGTCTCAGAGATGTACAAGAATCCATCACGGAGTCTCTCAACGTGATGTTGTCATGGAGTCTCTCAACATGACTTCCACCATGGCTACTCCCATGTGTGGAAAGAAACATGTGCACAAGTGTCCATCACGAAGTCTCTCAACGTGATGTCATCATGGAGTCTCTCAACATGGCGTCCACCATGGCTACTCCCATGTGTGGAAAAACACAAGTACAAAAGGTTCATCACGGAGCCTCTCAACGTGATGTCGTCATGGAGTCTCTCAACATGACGTCTTATCTCAGTCTCAGAGATGAACAAGGGCTCGCACCTCATATTTCTCTGTCTCAGAGAAATATACGCTACAAGGGATTTCACCTTATATTTCTCCGTCTCAGAGAAATATACACTACAAGGGCTTTCACCTCATATTTCTCCGTCTCAGAGAAATATACACTACAAGGGCTTTCATCTCATACTTCTCCGTCACAAAGAAATATACACTAACAAGGGCTTTCAACTCATACTTCTCCGTCACAGAGAAATATACACTAACAAGGGCTTTCACCTTATACTTCTCCGTCACAGAGAAATATACACTAACAGCAAATCTTCATGATGATGTGACTCCCTCTGAAGCTCCAAGTACTTGCATCAACCTCCTGACCTCTTCGTCCAAGGTTGCCTCTGTTGGTTTGTCAGACTCCCTCTGAATGTTATTTCCTCCTCTTCGAAGAAACTGATCGCAATTTGTATAGGTTTTGTCTCCAGTGAAGTTATGTGCCACCAACTTAGTCCCATGGCTGCAAGCCGTGTCTCCATTGATATCATTTCTTCAGCCTACGTGACTTCCTCGCAGGATGCATCAAGCTCTTCCTCCCTTGAATGCAATCTCTTATGCTTCTCGATCCGTCCTAAAAGCATTTTAGAGAGATTATGAAATTTACAGACCACTACATGAAGCATACACAATGTTATTGCATGAATTAACTAAATAAAATTCATGGTCATTATTCAAAATACAAACATAAAAATACTTATCTCTTTATTACAAATATCCAATTAGTGATGCTTTTCAGATTTCGATCTCCATAACTTTCCCTCCGATGTATTACTCACACACAGCCATCACCAAATGACACTATACACTCAGCAATCGTCACAACCCCATTCTTTAAAAACATTGACTCCAATATTGCAAACTATCGAACACAGCACCAAGCCAGAAATGCACACACACAACTCTTTTTACCTCAATAAGCACTCCCCAACCTTATGAGACGAATCAGCTTAATTTCAGAGTGTTGCGAGTGAAGTCGGACTCCCAAGTAGTGGCGGATGGTGAACTAGCCAGTTTGTATCAGGTTCGGATGTCTAATGTTGCCGGAGATCTGAAACTCTTCCGCATGGAGTAGGGGCAGCGAGGTAGAGACTTACACTCAACTATGAAAGATGCTCCTGACTTGTTTCAAAGATTATAGCCTTTAGAAGTGGGATTCCCCTCACCAGTGTGTTGGGCAACGTGGACAGAGAAAAAAATGGTGATCATCCACTCCAGGCTGCCACACCGCATGAAAGTTGTCCAAATGCCCAGCACAAACAGCATTAAGAACTTTTGTATCGTGTCCGCTGCAATGAACTTCAAGTTCATCGTATACGGGTCTTTGGTCGAAATGAAGTGGAATGACAACAATGGCACTTTGCATATTTGATGCCTCACTCACTCTATCTAACTGATAATGTTCTTTCTTCTCCCATCATGCATTGAAGAACTAATTAGAGCTTGAATGTGTGGTTGGTATTGCAGCAAGGAATGTAAGGCCTCTTCCGGGCAATAAAATAAGGTGGCCTGGTTTCACCGAGCAGTAGAGAATGAGTTCAATCCAGAGATTTGCTTGGCCTAATAATTAATCAACTGCGAAGATCCCAGCTTACGACAAATCTGATCAATTTTTCTAAACCTGGCTCTGATACCATGTTAGTTTTTTTAGGATCAGAATTAACATAAAACAGAAAATGCAACACATGAACAATAAACACAGCACTTTTACCCTGGGAAAACCCTCCTACTCGAGGGAGAAAAACCTAGCAAAGAATATCTCTTATATATATCAAATAAAAGGAACAGAAATCTGCTTTACAATCAGACCCTTCTCAAGGGCGAATTAATACAATGAATAATAGCATCACTCCTTGATGCAAAGATACACATGAATATGATTCTCCTTGAATTAGATCTGCTGTTGAAGGGAGAACTTTTGCTCTGAAAGAAATGTGTATTATGATGAATGAACTTGATCATGAATGAATGAACACCACCTTGTATATATACCAAACTAGGCACCCTTTCATCTAGGTCGGCCTCTTTGATTTAAATAACAAATATAAAATATCATTAATTAACAAGGCCGACCTGCCTTGATAATTATTTATTATCTTAATTATTTTTACTTAGGAGAAAAATATCTCCCTAAGCTACAAACACTAACAGAATTAACCTTGTTAGAAGTATACTAACAACCACTCTCCAAGGACATCATTGCAATATTAAGTCGGACATAACTAGCTACAAAATTTTCAATTCCTAAATACATCAAAATATCACAACAAAAGCTAATTACATCACAAGAAGGAGCAATACAAATCTACAAGGTTGATTTGGGATTTTGGTAATTTCAAGAGCTTCCTAGTTGGTGATTGCTTGAGGACAAGCAATCTTGGGCAGGGTGGACTGTAATGACCCGTTTCATTCCTCAAATCACAGCTCTAGCCCTAGGTAGCATTTCCTTGTGAAGGCCGACCCAGCAAGACAATCAACAATAGATGGCCGACCTAGGAAGAAGAAGTATAAATTAAATGATAGTGATTAAAAGACAGGGACGACTAAGCATAATCAAAAGGGCAGGGATCGCTCAACAACAGGTTAATAAAAAGATAAAAACCATTTGGGCCAACCCCATCCTTGGTGCCCAAGACAAAGCTTATACTATGATGGTCAACTTCCTTCTTACGGTAGCTTGCATTGGAAGATTATATGCTGGCCGACTATATGCTGGTCAACTATATATAAATATGTATTAAATTGGCTATGTCTTATTAATAAGCAGGGAGTATCTTAATTGCAACGATCATAATTAGAAAAAATAGCGATTATTTTAAATACAACAATGATAATTAAGGGGAGCAGCAATTAGTTCAAAGGCAGCAATCAACATTAAAGGGTCATCTCCTTTCAAAGAGATACGTCTCTTTGTAGAGATGTGAGGGATTATAAATAGAATACTCCTCCTCATTTGGAGGGCATCAAAAATATGGATGTATATGAAATCAAAATATTTTTTGAATGTTAAGAACAAATCGAACAACATTGAAGATATATATATATATATGTACGTATGTATGTATGTATGTATGTATGTATGTATGTATATATATATATGTATACCTACAGCGGATCGTCCAAGATAAATTATCTGCATACTGAGATATAGCAGTAACATAAAATCATAGATGTTGTGGTATGCTATTTTATGTATTTGTTTTAAATATAATTGATTCCATGTACTTCATATAGAATCGTAATTCATATTAAATTATCAATCTAACCATAAATTATTAATGCCTCTGTAATCGATCTTGGGAAGAAGGGATGAAAGTACAAGAGGGGGGAGAGATTCCATGCTAAGTAGACCACCCCTAATGGATGCCCGTGTGTCTGCCATTAGTGGGCTGAGGGGGTTGCCTATCCGCCCTTGGGCTTAGAAGTAGGAAAGACTCCAGGCACCCTATTGAGGTTTCATCTCCAACCTTCCAATGATTGATTATTGAGGGGATAATAACTTCGAATCAGTATTCTTAGTTATTATTGAGGGGATAATAACTTTGAATCAGTATTGTTAGTTACTCATATAGATCAATATTATATATATATATATATATGTCTAATAATGTAATGGATGTGCAAACAATATATTGTTGCAAAAGTGGTTGTCGTTGCACCAAAAGATCGACCTGTTAATGCTCAATACAACTACCAGAGTTAATGAATCCACGGGAGGCAGTTAAGCCATGTCACGAACCTATGCACTGTGTTGCACAGCACAAGGAGACCAAGGGCGCATACCTTGCAACAATCCCCCCCCCAACGCAAGCGCGGGGTTTGAACCTGTGACCCAAGGTCTGATACCAATTGTTGCAAAGACGATTGACGTTGCACCAACAAACGACCTATTAATGCCCAATACAACTGCCAAAGTTAATGAATCCACAAGAGGCGGTTAAGCCATGTCACGAACCTAAGTGTTGCACTGCACAGCACAAGGAGACCAAGGGCGCACACCTTGCAACATATACATGATCAATTAATTATTTTATGAATCATTGGCTAACATCATTGCAAGGTTAAATCAGAGTTTATCAGAAGTTGTAATTTAATAAAATATATCTCTTAATTTGAAATTGTGATTTTAGCGCAAAAATCTAAGCATATCCAAACAGGGAACATTACACTTAATTCCTCACAACCTCATATGCAAATGGGTTAAAGTTGTATCTAGTATAAAAATTGGAGACAAACTATTTTGAATATTTTATATAATTCAATTAATAATTAAACCTTCATATCCCGTAGGTCACAGGTGGTGTGGTGTAAAGATAATGCAGAACACTCGCAACAGGATGGCTCGGGTTTGAATCCTCCTCACCAAAATAAGGCATCTCATAAATCTAGCAAACGTGTGGCAAGTTAGTAGTATGTCCTTGAATTTACAGGTCTCAAATTGCATACATTCAAGCGTTATCCTTTTATAAATCTCAAATGGATTAGATTCAAGCATAGCCCATGTTTCACAAATCTTAAATGCAAAAGGGTTTGACACATACTGAAAAGAAGAGTTGTAAAGCATTGTCAATGGCCACAACTGGTTAGAAGTTAAAAACATAATAGTCTCGCAACCTCATATGCAAACGGGTTGAAGCTGAATTTAACTATTTTGAATGTTGACATAGGAATATATTATAATATTCAATTAATTACGCCGAGAGGCATCTACAATGGCATCCAACAATCTGTGTAAAGTTTTTGAAGCTGCATTTAAAATGACAGGCAGGGTGGAAGTCATTTGCAACTACAGTAGATTTGATGAAACAAAAAAATCAAATCAAAGAGATTTGATGAAACAAAAAGAACAAATAAATAATAAAAATAATTCAAATATTTGCATAAACTAAATGAACAAATAAATAAATAAATAATATTTTTGATCGCAAAGAGAAATCAAAGATTTGATCACAAAGATAAATCAATCAAAAAAGAAAATTAGAGAATGATAACTCTCGGCATATTTAATATATGTATGCTAGTAATTAAACATTCATATTTTGTGTGTCCAAGGCAATGTGTAATGGTAGTAAGGAGCACTCAAAGCAACATGACCCAAGCTTGGTTCAAATTCCCCTCACCACAATAAGGCAGGCATCTCATAAATCTAGCAAACATGTTGTAAGGTAGAAAATTGTGTCATCCTAGAGGTCTCAATAGCATACATTCAAGCATGATCCATGTTTTTCAAACCTTGGATGGGATACATGTAAGCATAACTAATATTTCAGAACTCTCAAATGACATACATTAAGCGTGAACTGTGCTTTAAAAATGACTCGGGTTCAAATTCTCCTCACTGTAATAATGCATCCCAAAACTCTAGCAAGCATGTGGTAAAGTAGTAATGTTATGCCCCATATTTTATAGATCTGCAATGGCATACATTCAAGCATGACCCATGTTTTACAAATCTCAAATGCGGTACATTCAAGTGAAACCAATATTTTACAAATCTCACATGTGACAAAAGTCTTACAAATCTCCGATAGGGTACATTCAAGTGAAATCTATATTTCAAATATCCCAAATCTCAAACGCAGAACGTTCAACCGTGACCCAGTTTTATAAATCTTTGGATAGTCAAAGATTATTCCACGCTACAATGAAGACAACTTAGAACCTCGCCCAAGATTTACCTAAGAAAAATAAAATTCTGCATTTCAATAATAGATTGTCTAAACGGCCACCTTGAAGGCATATATAAAAGATTTTGGAGGAGCTGTTGGTAATATGAAGCACATTTATTCTTGGAATCTGTCAAATTACAGACATAGTGTGGAGGCAAATGGGTTTGTCCCAAATGGAGCTCTTGAAACAATGAATGATGTTCAAATGAGTGCAACTTTTGTTTCCGCTAAGGGTGATGTACAAAGAACCTATCTATCCCTGTTTACAGGCCATAGAAAATTTTACTACTCGAAAATAGGATTGCTAAAGTTTACCGTAGGTACGACATTTGAATGTAAATGGAACAAATTGCTTGTTGTCAATGAAAGTTCAATTTTGGTGTAAAAGCAATTGTCTCTACAACTAGATGCAATAACAAGAAGAAATGTGAATTGAAATGACGCAAAAGCTTTTGGAAGGGAAAATACCTTGGAAGAAAAGCTGTAATTCTATTGCTACTGCAAAGAGGCGGCGAAAGTTGAAAGTAGAGCGCCATTTTTGAACCTTATCTTCAATGACCCTTTCCCTGGTATTTATACTTTATTTATATAAACAGTATTAAAAGTGCCTGCCCTCCGTCTTAACCTTTGTGTTAGACCACTCTCTCCAGGTATCTTAAGTATATTGTTGTAGCATATAATTTTTATTGATTTGGTGTTTTAATGACTCAAAATTTTAATTTATTTTTTTTAATTATTTAAAAGTAAATTTTAAATTATAATTTATTAGTTTTTGGGTTGAAGTTAAATCTATCCAGAAGATTTAAGCTATTTTCAAACTTCAAATTTTAAATTTCACTTCAAGTTTAAGTTGATTTAGTTGATTTAATTTTTATTAGTTATTATGTGTTGATTCTTTTACTAAAACTTTCAAACTATATTCTTAGGTTGTGTATAAAAGGATATCACCCATTCTTTGTCACATACTATCACAAATCAATTTTAAAGAATCATACTTCACTATTAACATTATGTCACTCAAAATATCACTCTTACTTTTGTTAGTAAAGTATTTTGCATTAACTTTTTTTAATTGTTGACAAGTTTTAAAACCTCGATTTCACACTAGCTCATTGTATCACCTTCAACATTTTGTCCAAGTTCCAAGTTATCTTCACCATTATAGCAATATTTGTATTTATTGTGTTATCTTCCTATATTTATAAAAAACATTAAATTGATCAATGGGGCTTGACTAAGGCCAAAAACCTAGCATGGCAAGCTCCAAGAGTTGTTCATCAACATTGCCCACTTATTCGTTGCAATTAAAATATCAGGTGAGTCTTTATTTTGTTTGCAAGTATAGAAGGTGTATGGACATCAAGGTTGAATTGTAATATGATTCCATATCCATATCGAAAAGGTCAAATTTGCAACATCGCATTGACCTCACACAAATTTTATGAGTGTTCTAATTTAATTTCATCATTTTGCTTCTAATGCAACCTAATTCAAGTAAATACGAGCTAGGGCTCAAAAATTATGATCAAAATAGTGGACTACTACTTATCTAACCATTTGTCGGTATTGGCATGGTGTGATGGTTTATAGGTGGCTTTGTTGTTATTGCCACCAAGGTTCAAACCCCATTAGGGTGGTATTGTTGAATGGTTGTATCCGGTTCATAGCTCCGGTCAAAAGCGTTTACCCCTTGAATAAAAAACTTATCTAACCATTAAAATTAGCTGAGGCTTTTCACTCTTAGTTTCCAAGTTTTAAATTTTGTCATTAAGGACAATGAGAGTGACCCACAAATCTTCATTACAAAATTTTGTCATTAATATTTTATTGTTTGTTGCCTCACCCACCAATCATTAAGGACAATATCACTTTCTACTGCATGGAGAGTGACCCATGTTCTATATATGCACTAGCTCATAATGTTTCTCTTTTTTATCTTTTATAGAGCTTGTTAGCACTTTTCCATCTATTTTATAGTCTTTCATCTACATGATTCATGATGGTTATAAATCATGTAACACATGATGAGGACTTAGCCCTACCTTTTAATGGTGCATCTAGAGATTTTGCTTCATGTGACGTTGTCATTAGTAAGCATATTCTTTCTACGTCTCATGATTAGTCTTCTCTTGCATCAATAGATTCTCCTACTTATGTATTTATTCCTACATCTTTCCTTGAGGAGCCTAGTCTTGTGTTTTCTGATTTAATATTACTTGACTATGATGATTATTCTTGTGATAAGTTTTATGATGATTGTATTTCTTCTATCACTAGTGATATTCTCTTATATGACAATGCTTATTCATTATCTTCTCATGATATGGTTGATTAATCTTTAACTCATGATGCACCTATTAACACTAGTGATGTTTATTATATTATGATAGTACAATTCATGTTTATAATGCATGCATTATTTGTGATCCTATGTTATCTACATCTAATGCTTTAACCCCAACTTCTATAAATTCATCTAGGGTTTGTAATTCATGTGATATTGTTTGTATAACTAATGGCGATGATGTCTTGTCTTTCTCTCACAATGGCTTATCTAATTAGGATCTCCATTATGCTTGTTTGATTACTAATCACACTTTACTTTCTTTATTGCATGATGTTATAAATTTTGATCATGCTTGTTAACTAACAAATGCTAGTGATACACATGTTGAAAAGGTTTTTTATTTTGTTGTGTTTTAAATCTAATATTTTTTAGTTCTCATTGTAAGTGTGGAATAATTAATGAGTAAAATAACAAACAACACTTCTTAATAAGACATTATATCAAAGATTTAACGGTAATTAAACTAATTTAAAAGCATAAATCTATTGAAAGTGTCATATTGTTCTCTATCTCTAAAGATTTATTAAATCACAGGGCTCTCAAATTTGGTAAGCATTATGACTGTTAAAATGCCAATCTAGAGAATGAGATACTGCTAAATGCAATAATCTAATCCTGTATGGTGATTTCTAGATGATATGATGAAGCTACTGTAATCTATTCTAACATAAATATGATAAAAAGGAAGCTACAGTGATCTACGATGCAGCTATGATATTGATTCTATACTATGATTGTTATTGCTAAGATGCTTGATTGCTTGATTGTTATTCTTGCAGAGTAAGTTTGCACAAGATTGGGATCCTATTTCCTACTTCAGAAGGCTATATATATAGATTCACGGCAACATCCTGTGATGTGGCAACACAGCAAAGGCCTGGATTTGACCTGGAGGATTGAATGGTGAGAGATGAAGAAGCTTGAGTTGATCATGGGGATTGTTCCTCCCCAAAAAAACATCTTGCTAGAGGATTGGAAGAATCAGAGGAAGGAGATTGAAGAGGATTTCCTATAAGTTTGTCTCCAATTTGTCTCCACAGCTTTCCCGTGAATGCCAGTTGAATTAATTAGATGTTTCATATCTAATTTTATTGGTGAGTGAATAGAGGAAAATTTTCCTTTATTTGAATATTTTGATTTATTCGAATTAGCAAAAGAGAATAATTAATTTAATAAAACAAACTTATAGAAATTTGTTTATTAAATGAATATAAAAGAGATATGATGATTAAACAACAAAGTATTTAAACTTGTTTATTTAATTAAGATAAAATGATGTGATTAAGATAGAATAAATGAATAAATATAGAAGAAATAATAATGATAATAATTAAATAAAACAAAGTATTTAAATTTGTTTATTTAATTAAGAGGAAATAATAGAAGAACTAAAAGTGAACTATATAAATAAATATTTCTATTTATTCAATAGTAGATGAATTTAAGGTTAATTAATCAAAAAATCATATTTAATTAATTATATTCTCCAAACCATTTTTAGGTGTATACATTTTGCCCATCTTTGAAGTGATGTGTTTACGCATTGCTTCAAAGAAAATTTAGTTGATGTTGATAGTATCAATAAAAAAAATTCAGAATGCCCTAGATGTTGATTTTCAAGTGATGATGAATATATGCCCCCTCAGAAGATAAATTGATGAATTTTTAATTTTTTTTGGATTTTTGGAATTTTTCAAAATTTTCTTTATTTTTTGATGATTTTTGATGATTTGATAAAGGTTTGATGATGAAATAATTTATCTCCCGACAAAGAATGTAGAATTTTCCCCTGTGATGAGTTTTGAATTAATCCTCCAGTAAATAATTTAAATAAACCCCGTAAAAATCCCTTTATTAACCTATAAAATGCTAAAAAGAGGTAAATTTGAATTCATTTGTGCATTTGGAGTTTGAAGATTTGGAGTGAGAGCAACTTTGGAGTAACATGTCAATCCCTTACCACACTCACCGATTCAAGCATGTGTGACGAAACAATCGCCCAACTGCCTACGGACCTCTGATACGTACCCATTAACCTCCTTGTTTTACGTGTTTTCTTGTTTTTCGCGCTATTTTTTGAATTTTAAAATTTTGGTTCTTTTAGCGCTTTTAAGGCCCAATGTAGCGCTTTTAATGTATGTTTTAGCACTTTTGATGAAGTAGCACTTAGGCTAGATTTTGTAGTGCTTAGGTAGGTTAAATTAGCGCTTTTTAAGTTTTAGCACCTAGGATAGATATTTTAGCGCTTTTGATTTATGTTTTAGCGCTTCAATTAGTTTAACGCCCTGACCATATAGATTAGCACTTTGACCTAGTAGAATAGCACATCCGCTGAAACAGCGCTTTGACTGTCTGTATTAGCACATTCGACTGTTGAAATGGCGCATATGATATATTAGTGCTTTGAGCACCTATTTTAGTGCTTGTAGGTGTTTTAATGGCGCTTCTGATATTGTGGCACCTAGAAACACTGTCTTAGTGCATCCAAGTTAGAATGATGTAGTTTGTCAAATTTATCCTTGATTTTGTCAATTTCGATCGCATCAGTTGTTGGTTTGATATGATTGATGATCTCAATTGAGTAGATGATGGTCAACCTCATGATATAGGCGAGGTCTAATGATTGATTGATGATAATTATCCTCATGATAGGCGAGGAATAATTATGGTTTGATTGATGTACCTCATGATAAGCGAGGTTGATTTGATTTATTGACCTCATGATAGGCAAGGTTCAATGATGTTCGATGATTGACCTCATGATTGGTGAGGTTTGATGATGTTTTCTCACGAGATTTTATCCAAAGTCTCTCCAAGAGTTGATTAGATTTGATAGAATAATTGATGTTTTGATGTTTTGACAAAGAGTACTGACTTTGAATATTTTGGGATGATAGGAGGCTCTGACGAACCTTCAAATTCGAGAGTGGTTTCCCCAGACATTTGATTTGATACCACAGCTAGCACAGGCTGAGACAATAGTTATCACATGTTGTGGTTTGTCCTCTTTATTAGATATGCCCTAGATTAGGATTAATTGGGGTCTCTTGACAGCCCTAGTAGAGAGGTGGCATAGTGAGCATAATACTTTCCACCTACCTACTAGCAAGTTGACAGTCACCCCTGAGGATGTCTGGTGGATTCTGCGGATACCCATTGTTGGTGACATTGTAGTGTATGATTCATTAGAGCAGGGCGGGACCGAGGCTCTCCGCAGAGTATTTTTGGATATTGGATTCCATGGCATGAGATGGTGGATGCTTATGCCACTTTGCCTACAGTTCTGGTTGGTTTTATTGGAGGGTTCCTTTGTCCTGATCATAGTTCAAAGGGACTTTTTGTTGGTTGAGGTTGTATGTTGGAGAGCATGATTATACACGGGACAAGATATGCTTGGGGCAAGTGTATGCTTGTCTATCTGTATCATGATTTGCATTCATCTATTTACACTAGAGGTTGTAGTATGTCTTCAAGAGTCACTCTTCTATAGGTGTGGGTGTGGGAGCATATTGTTGTTACATGTCCAATGATGGTTAGATAGAGACCTGCCATGCGGCCATATGTACATAGATATACAGGTCGACTTACTCAACCTAGACTGGGTAAGTTGGATCAATGGAGGAGAGTATTGGATGATATAGAGGTTGTGACATGGCGGCCTTACTTAGATTGTGAGCAGTGGGATGATGATGATGTATAGTTTCCTTTCCTTTTCCAGTCGATGATTTTGATTGGGCGGACACGTTGGGTGTTGGAGATATTTTTGCTCAAACGTGTGCTTAGATAGTATGGTATTATTCAGGGCATGCCCCAGGGTGTTACCCATTATGCTCGTCGACAGGTAGATTCTATAGACTGGAGGCCCGACCTTTCATATGATGTCGTTGTTTAGGAGTTTCAGGCTCTACCGCCTCTAGTTTGGGAGATCCGACCTGATATTGTTGATCCACCTGTTTCAACCGATTATGCAGAGTATTTGTTTCTTCATCCATTTCCACGTATTACCATTCCTGGTGAGCCAACACCACTACCTGTCAAGGAGGAGGTTGTCGTTGCACTCAGTCGTCGATGGAGTAGAAAGGAGGTTGGTGAGGAGGAGGTGGAGGATGTTGAGGAGAGTGGTGATGAGGAGGACAACATTGATGATGAGGATAGCAGTGATGATGATGAGGGGTATGGAGGTGGAGGACTAGGTGTAGCCAGTGGGTCAGGTGCAACCATAGATGTACAGGAGTATACAGTGCCTTGTAAGAGGCAAGCAGTGGTAGATCCTACAGAGCAGCCTATGTGGATCATGGTACCTTCTCATCAGTAGTAGACACAAATTGTGAGCCTACAGGTGTAGGTTTAGACCTTACAGAGTCAACTGGTTTAGGCTCAGGGTCTATTGACGCAGACACAGGCTCAGATGTAGGCATAGGCCCAATCACATTCACAGGCTCTAGCTCAGGTACAAGCTTAGTTGGCTACGACTCAGACATAGATTACATCTTTGACAACCGAGAGGGATGCCGCTAGACAGATTGCAGAGGGGGCTCAGGCTCATATTACATCATTGACAACCGAGAGGGATGTCGCTGGACGGACTGCAGAGGGGACTCAGGCTGCAATTGAGAGATTGCAGAGATTGGCGGATGGTACCACTGTAGCGGATTATATGCAAAAAGTTATTTGTGTTGGTCGGGAGGTAGAGTACTACAGAGGTAAATTATATGATGTTGTTCCTTCATAGTAGAGAGTGAGCTATGCGCAGCCCCGATCTGGAAGGTCCCATTTGAGGACTGTGAGTAGAGGTGTGACACTGCCTCTCCCAAGAGACCCAAGAGATCCTGGTACATCTGGTGGTGGAGGGACTGGTCCTGAGATGCCTGCACCGTCTGGAGCCAGCAGCACATAGTTTCGTTATTGTACCTTCTATTGTATTTTGAGACGTGATGTACACTTCGATTGCAACCATTTTTTTATGATATATCTCTTTTCATTTCAGACATCATTGTATACTTGACATTATGATTTTGAGATCTATATGATATGCAGTGGATTTTTATCAATCTATTACGTGTTCTATATGATTCTATGATAGATGCATTTATTTGCTATGTTCTATATGCCATGTGATGATACTTGTATTATGATATTATGGATGCAATTTATAGTCATGATGATATGCTATGATTTATGATGTTCTATCTATGATGTGTATAATGATGATGTATGGATGTAGTTATTTATATGGATGAAATAGATGTATGATAATGTGTAACGATGTTTTAATGATAAATGACATATGATGTAAATTGGATATGTGTATTTTACTTATGTGATATATTTAAATGCAAATACAATGATGTAATAGATGGATGGATGAATGATGAATATAATGGTATGTCGAATGTATGATATATATGATATGATTATGTTAATGAAAATGCAATTATGCAAATGATTTGTGTTTTGATAGTCATGCAATTTTATGATGCAATGCACAAATGAAGAAATGACATGATTTAATGCAAATTATATGATTGAATGATAAATGATGAAATGATGTCATAATGTTCCTAATGTATGCAATGAAAATGATTATGCAGCTACGTGATAATGATGATGTTTTTGTTAATGTCAAGTATACTCAATCCATTAATGAGAAAAGATAACATCGTCTGTGAATGATTTCACCAATTTTGTAACAAATACTTTGTAGATGTAACACTATTAGGAATGCAATCTAATTTACCATGCAAATCTACATGCAAACATTGGCATCTTAACAGTCCTTTTTATTGTGCTTTGTATCATCATGGAGCTTTTAAAATGTTGAAAGTGAGTACAAGCATCAATGGTATAATGTAGACCAGTGATGACCTAAGTACTACTTTCATGATTGTTTGATATTGCAAGCGAACACAAGCATCTAGGTATAATTAAATTGAGATGACCTGAGCATTTCTTGCGTAAACAGACAAGAATCAATCACTTTCCTATGTGAATTTTGAATGTCATCAGTGATACTTTATAGAGCACGTCTCGTGACAATTCACATAATAATAATGATTAACTCACAGACAATAGACAAAGAAAATACCATTCTCCTTCCTAGCTCCTCTAGTTCAATACATCATCGAGTTGCTCCAAAGAAATGATAACAAAGATCAAAGTACAATCATTCAACCTTTGCTTAAAGTATTTCAACCATTATTCAGATTAGATCATCCATTTTGATTTGATTTTGATTTTGATTTTCTGATGTTTTTGGATTTTGATGTGATATGGATGTTTGATGTGTTTTCGATGGTGATTGATGTTCAATGTTGGATTGCTTTTTGATCATTGTTTTTGTTGTATTTGTCTTACTCTGTTTGTCTATTTGGTTAAGCTCGAAGTGTATTTCCCCTAGTGAGGTCCTGGTTTTGCCCCTAAGCTAGGGTGGGACATGACCACATTGCAATGATACGATAATGGACGAAAAATGATAGTGAAAGTGAATGACCATGGCATGCCGCTAATAGATAGAAAATCTAGTTTAAATAAAAAATAGTGCTTGTTTCCAGGTTTTCACTACATGTTTTTATTGCACTTTTTCAATTTTTATGATTTTTTTTTGTATTTTTCTCTTTTCTGATTTTTTTGTATTTTTCCCATCACCGAGATGCCTGTTTGCTAGGTTTTCATCAAGGTAACCATTGAATCGTGCACTAGGTGATTTAGGTGTAGAACTTTCTGAGATGGATACTATTGATAGGTTCATCAAACAGATCCCCTTTAGGTGTAGACAGTTGATAGGCCCCAGATCCATAAACTAATATGATGACAAAGGGACCTAGCCAGTTAGGTTCAAACTTCCCTTTCTTTTCTCTGTCCTGTTGATTTCTAGGGTTTTCTTTTAGGACCAAGTCCCCAACCTGAAAGACTCTAGGCTTTACCCTTTGATTGTAGCTTCTGGACATTCTCTGTTGATATGCCGTCAAATGGTTCACAGCTTGTTGACGACGTTCATCCAATAGTTCCAACTCTTGCAGTCTAGAGACCCTATAATCCTCATCTGGAATGATACTTTTTAGTGATACACAGAGTGATGGAATCTCAACCTCAATGGGTAGTATAGCTTTTGATCCATATACCAATGCATATGGTGTAGCTCCTGTGGGTGTTTTGATGCTAGTTCGATATGCCCATAATGCAGGATTTAGTTGAACATGCCAATCACGTCCAACATCGTTAACCATTTTCTTTAGAATTTTTAGAATTATTTTATTTGAGGCCTCTGCTTGGCCATTTCCTTGAGGGTAGTACGGTGTTGAGAAATGATGTTGGATATGAAATATTTCACACAATTCCTAGACATCCTGGTTCTTAAAAGGTCTACCATTGTTTGTTACAATGGATTGGGGAATTCCATATCTACAGATGAGGTAGTTCAGTATGAAATACAAGATCTTCTTTTCAGTGATTGTTGTTAAAGGAACTGCTTCTATCCAATTTGTAAAGTACTATGTTGCTATGATTATAAATTTGTGCCCATTGGATCGATACAAATTTATCTTTCCTACCAAGTCCAATCCCCACTGATAAAAGGGCCATGTTGATGTAAATGGATGTAATTCTTGTGCTGGTGCATGAATTGAGTTACCATGGATCTGACATTTCTGGAATTTCTTAACAAATTGATAAGACTCCTCCATATTCGGCTAGTAATACCTCAAACGAAGGATTTTCTTTGCTAGGGTTGGTCCACTTGAATGAGTTCCACAAATACCTTCATGAACCTCACGTAAAGTTGTCTAAGACTCGTTATGTTCCAAACACCGAAGAAGAGTACCATCTAGACCTCGATGGTAAAGTATGTCAGCAATTAATGTATGTCGTGTGGTTTGGCGAATGAAGTTGTGTTTTTGGTTTTTAGAAAGATCGAGAGGAAGGATATTATCTTTTACGTAAGAATAAGTCTTTCCATAAATGGAGGATTCAACGTCAACTAATTGGCATATGGTTTTAGAATCAGGATCATCATAAGCTGGTTTAGACACTTGCTCTACCATAAACTCATAACGACCTTGCTTTTCTGGCAACTATAAAAGAAAAGCTATTGTCACCACAACATTTGCAACTTTGTTTTCTGCCCTTGGAATCTGTTCAAACTTGATTTCCACAAAGTACTTTTTGAGATCATCTATCATCTTCTTATATGGCATCATATTTTCATCCTTTGTCTTATATTCATCATTTACCTGATAAATGATTAGTTGTGAATCACCATATACTGGCAATCCTGTGATATTCCATTCAACCACCACTTTGATACCAATAATCAAAGCTTCATACTCAACTACATTATTTGTGCAAGAAAACATGAGTCTATAGGACCTTGGGATTGTATGTCCTTGAGGTGTGACAAACAAAATGCCCACACCAGACCCACGTTGTGTGTATGACCCATCAAAATAAAGCCTCCATGGTTGTGTTGTCACAGTAAGAATGTCCGCATCAGGAAATTCAATGTTCATTAGATGATCATCAGATAATGGAGCTTCAGTTAATTGATCATAAATCACTTGACCTTTGATGGCTCTCCTATCCACATAATGGATATCAAATTCACTCAAGATCATGACCCATTTGGCTAGTCTCCCTGTTAGAGCAGCTTTGTTGAGTAAGTACTTTAACGGATCAATCTTTGCAATGAGCTTAACCGTGTGGGTCAACATTTAATGCCTCAACTGTTGTGTAGAAAATACCACCACCAAACATGTTTTCTCAATGAAGGTGTAATTTATTTCATAACCATTTAGAGTCCTGCTAATATAGTATATAGCTTGTTCCCTTCCTTCAAGATCTTCTTGTGCTAATAGAGCTCCTAAAGAAATGTTTGTTGTTGCTATGTACAATAAAAATGGTCTCTCTTCTGCAAGTGGCATGAGTATTAGAGGTGACATCAAATATTGCTTTATTTGATTAAAATTTGTTTCACATCCTTCATCCCACTTAAAAGAGACATTCTTGTGTAGTAGATGATTGAATGGATGACTTTTATCTGCTAATTGGGAGATAAATCTCCTGATTGATTGTAACCTACCTTGTAGAGATCTTAATTGGCGGATATTCTTTGGTGACGACGTTTCCATTATTGTTTTGACTTGATCCGGATCCACTTCTATGCCTTTTTCTAAAACTATGTATCCAAGGAGCTTTGCCGATGTAAACCCAAATACACACTTTGTTGGATTCAATCTGACATTGAATTTCTCTAATCTTGTAAATATTTTGCCTAGAATCTCCATATGTCCTTCCCTGGTGTATGATTTTTCTAATATATCATCAACATAATCTTCCATAAAAGTATGCATCATGTCATGGAAAATAGTGGTCATTGCACACTGATATGTTGCACCTGCATTTTTCAACCCAAAGGGCATGATGTTCCAATAGAATGTGCCCCAAGGATAGGTGAATGTTGTCTTTTCCTGATCTTCAGCTGTTATCTTGATTTGGTTATACCCTAAGAATCCATCCATAAGTGACAACATTGCATGTCTTGTTGTTAAATCGACAATAATGTTAATGTTTGGTAAAGGAAAATCATCATTTGGACATGCCTTATTTAGATCTCTGAAATCTGTGCATATTCTGATAATGTTATCTGGTTTAGATACAGGTACAATATTTGAAATCCACTCAACATAATCAATGGACCTGATGAACACTGCATCCAACAACTTTTTTAGCTCATCTTTTACCATCAATGCAATGTGGGGATGCATTTTCCTTAGTTTTTGTTTGACTGGTTTGATTCTGGATGGTAAAGATAGATGATGCATCAGAAGTCTAGATCTAGCCCTGGCATATCAGAGTAAGACCAAGCAAAGTTGATATTTCGCTCTTCAAAGAACTTGACGAATTCTGGATTTTCTTGTGTTGTCATTAATGTTGTCAAATGTAGAGTTTTTGTCTTTTCTGCTGTGCCAATATTGATTGACTGTGTAGGTTCCACCAACACTGATGATATTTCATGAAAATGTTGTAGAAGGGTGTCAAATCTTCCAGCCTTCGGTGCCTCTAAGAGGTTTTTTCCGTCAGATACGTTCTTTATTTTTACTTTTTAAAGATCTAATGCTGCCATTGAATGGTTTTCACCATTGGATCTATTGCTCTTGTTTTCAATTTTGCAACTGAAAGATTTGACACCCTCTTGACTTGGAGTGTCGTTATAAGATTTATGATTTGCACTTGTGCCAAGTTTTTCACAACAAAGGAAATTTGTGATAGCATCATCGTTCTCAAAGATAGGAATACTAATAGGTTCAATAGGTTCCCAGTTGATAAGTTCAGGATGCATTGTAAGAAGTCATCAGAATGGTTAAGGTCAATGGAAGTAAAGGTTCTAATAGTAATGTTGTCAAAAAATTTAGTGGTAATGTTAAGGTCTATGATAGTACTCTCCTCCAAGTCATTTATCTCACTTGATATATGTTCGTCCTCACTCAAGTCATTGATATTTTGTGATCCAAATACAAGGGGTCTAGTCCCTGAGCTTTGTCCCTCCTCACGTTTAGGTGCATACTCTTTTATAACAACAATTTGTATGTCCCTGCATGATGTTTCCAATAAAGAGTCCCACTCATATTTATTAGAATCTATCTCAAAACTATCCTGTATTTAAAGGATTCTTTCTACAACTCTGAGTGTTTTCTTCATTTGTTTCCCTTGTATAACCCAGTCCTATTTTTTCTTTTGGTTGAAGTGTGAGAGGTTGGATGGGTTCTACAATACCTTCTTTTCTTTTTCCAATAGGTCCTTGTCCTTCATACCCCATTTTCTCTAAGATAGCCTTTCCTTTTCCATACTGATTTGTCTTTATGCTAATATTTGTTGATGTAGAGGCTTCCTCATCTTTATAGAGCCAATTTAGAATGGCCTTGTCTTAGATTCTTCTTCTAGAGTACCTGCCTTTACAAATCTATCATTTAAAGTTGTGGTAGGTGTTGATGATGGCTGTGTGGATGTTGATGGCTATCCATATGTTCTTGGAGATGGCAACAATAGTGAAAGACAAAGATTGTTCAAAGGAATACTCTCCCATACCCTTGTCTTTTAACTAAATATTGTCTTTGAATTGTTGTGTTAGAGAATCCAATTGAGCTTCATTGTTTGATCAAGTGGGGTTAGCAACAGTTGTTTCCTTTGACTGGTCCTTTTTCTCAACCCATTTGGATATAAAATTTAGTTGCTTTTCACCACTAGATGAACTAGAAGTGTTTTCTTCTCTATTATGGGACACCAAACTGTCTTGAGTTGCTTTAAGCATGTTACAAGTCTGGGGATTATTGTAGTCAACTGAAATAGTGACTTCTTGTCCTTTGACTGTAAAATTTAAACACTGATGATAGGTTGAAGGTACTGCCTGCATTTCATGAATCCATGGATGTCCCAGGAAAATATTATATGTTAGCTCCTTTTCTAACACTTGGAAAACTACATTCTTGACAATTGGTCCCACTTGAATTGGTAACACAATCAACCCCTTGGAAGATCTCTCTTCTTCATCACAGGCTTTTATTGTGATCTTTCTTCTTGCATCAATAACATTGTCAGAATAACCTAGTGCACGGATTAGTTTTGAAGTACAAATGTTTAATCCAACTCCACCATCTATTAAGACACGTTTGACACGATGTTTATGGATTAAAACTTCTATATGAAGGGTTGCATTATGTGGATGATTAAGTGACACATCATCTTGTTCGGAGAATGACATACAATGATGCGTGGTCAAATGTCCCACCATGGCTTGAAATTGATAGACATCCAGATTATTAGGTACCATTGTGGCCACAAGAGCCTATTCTAAAACCTTCTTATGTGATGATGAAATTTTAAGGAGTTCCAGTATGGATATTTGTGCTGGTATCTTCTGTAGTTGATACACATGTTGAAAAGGTTTTTTATTTTGTTGTGTTTTAAATCTAATTTTTTTAGTTCTCATTGTAAGTGTGGAATAAGAAATGAGTAAAATAACAAACAACACTTCTTAATAAGACATTATATCAAAGATTTAATGGTAATTAAACTAATTTAAAAGCATAAATCTACTGAAAGCGTCATATTGTTCTCTATCTCTAAATATTTATTAAATCACGGGGCCCTCAAATTTGGTAAGCATTGTGACTGTTAAAATGCCAATCTAGAGAATGAGATGTTGCTAAATGCAATAATCTAATCCTTTATGGTGATTTCTAGATGATATGATGAAGCTACTGTAATCTATGCTAACATTAATATGATAAAAAGGAAGCTACAGTGATCTACGATGCAACTATGATAGTGATTCTATACTATGATTTCTATTGCTAAGATGCTTGATTGCTTGATTGCTATTCCTGTAGAGTAAGTTTGCACAAGATTGGGATCCTATTTCCTACTTCAGAAGGCTATATATATAGATTCACAGTAGCATCCTATGATGTGGTAGCACAACAAAGGCTTTGATTTGATCTGGAGGATTGAATGGTGAGAGATGAAGAAGCTTGAGCTGATCATGGGGATTATTCCTCCCCAAAAAACATCTTGCCAAAGGATTGGAAGAATCAGAGGAAGGAGATGCCTGTAAATTTATCTCCACAACTTTCCCGTGAATGCCAGTTGAATTAATTAGATGTTTCATATCTAATTTTATTGGTGAGTGAATAAAGGAAAATTTTCCTTTATTTGAATATTTTGATTTATTCAAATTAGCAAAAGAGAATAATTAATTTAATAAAACAAACTTATAGAAATTTGTTTATTAAATGAATATAGAAGAGATATGATAATTAAACAACAAAGTATTTAAAATTGTTTATTTAATTAAGATAAAATGATGTGATTAAGATAGAATAAATGAATAAATATAGAAGAAATAATAATGATAATAATTAAATAAAACAAAGTATTTAAATTTGTTTATTTAATTAAGAGGAAATAATAGAAGAACTAAAAGTGAACTATATAAATAAATATTTCTATTTATTCAATAGTAGATGAATTTAAGGTTAATTAATCAAATAAAACGTATTTAATTAATTATATTCTCCAGACCATTTTTAGGTGTATACACTCATGATATTAGAGATTCATTGATTAATGTTCTTAGTATTGATAGAAATGGTTATCATAGAAATGCATATGTGCATATTATAAAAAATCTTCATATACTATGCACATGTTGATTATGTGTTTCCAATACAAGATTATTTAGAGAAACTTTAGTTGGTGTAGTTGTATTATGGTTTGATTTACATCATGCTTCTTACACATGATTTCATGAAGTATTTCACTCTTATTCATTATGATTGTTTGTAGGATCATGCTCTTCTAACATCAAGAGATTATCATGTATTACTAGATATAATTAGACTACTATTCAAAACATGAAACAACATGAGCATGAGTTCACACATTTGTCACTAATATTGATCATGGGGAAATCATTCCACATAGACAATTTATCAATATAAGTTCATTGAATTGGTCAATCCTCTACATGTGATATTGAAACAAACTTTAGAAGCACAAATATTTCCCTCATATAAAGCTCTTTGATATATAGACATGTGTCAGATAAATTTAATGCTAATTATTTTAATGATTATAATTAAATACATGGACATACTATGGGTAGATGTATTACAGACAATAATAAAATTTAAGATCTTATTGACAAAAAGGTAGTATAAGTTAAGGATATTAATAGTTATGGACATATATTTTACACCTCATCATGAGGATTATTTCATGGATAGAGACAAATCAATTAGAGGTTTTGTGAACACCAAAGCATCTACATCTAGCACCTCATGTGGCACGCATCATGAAGAATGATACAAGGTCTACATAAAAGTACATATCAATGAAACAATAATACAAAGATGCATAAATTTGAAAGTAGATCTTAATAGAGGATATAGAGAATAACCTGGTGCCAAAATTTGGAGCAGAACTAGAAATACACCAACATTGGGAACCCTTGTCTAAAAGTATCAGAAATTAGGGTTTTAGAGCCCGTACAAACTTAGCATTGTTCAAAGGTCTGTGACTGTGGAAATTAGGATCTAAAGTGTGACTATACTCTAATAATCAATATGCCCTATTTTATTGATGATGAGTCAATGAAAGTATGAATTAGGGTTTTAGAGTCTTTAAAGTAGTTGAAATTTCAAATCCACTTTACACAACCTATAAACCTACAATATGCACATAGGGAAAAGGGTTATGTCATATAGGGGATTTCCTTGGTCAAAGCCCTTATTGGTGTTCTCACATCCACAATGGCAATGATGATGAATGATAAAGAGTGCATGCTCTCCAGGGAGCAGAGGCAAAGCAATAAATAATAATGATAATGATAAATAAAACACAATGATATATTACCACTCAAATATGCAACCCTTGTTGGACTAATGCATGCATGTCAATCTCATACAAGGAGGATGAATAAGTATCCTTAAGATCTTGCAAATGTTAGCACATGTAATAATAATAACAACAAATAAGAACTATCTTAGAATACTTGAACATGAATTTATTAATGAGTTGTAGACTGTGATTAACTTGAATTGTGCCTCTGATCTTCTACTTTTCTTGCCTCTTATTTGCATTAATTGTCTTAGATCTTGAGAGTCATTCAGGGGTTATGAAGGAGGGAAAAAAATTATACATATGTGTGTGTGTGTGTGTGAATTCAAACATATCTTGGATTAACTATTTATTAAAGCTGACAAATGAAGTTATTTTCTAAATTACATTGAGACCAACATTTAAATTCAAAAAATTGAGCACAAATAGCCAGGACTGGAGCATTAGGTGCTTGGGTCTAGGAAAAAATTTCTCTGTGAAGGCCCGATAAATAAGGATTTAATCAAGTTTCCAAAAAAGGTGGTAAAATGGGTACATCACAAGCATAATTAAGCACATGTATCAAAGAGGGAGCCAAAACCTAGTGTGAAACTATGGGCGACAATAATTTACAATATAGATATCCATCCCCCTTTACTCATTGTGCATCTTTATTATTTTCCATCTCTTACTATCTCCTCCATCCCATTTGAACACACTATTATAGCCTAGAATCCAACCCAAAATTTTCTTCAATAAGCACTAAATCTCTACATGCACCACTCTAACCTAAAATAAAACCTAGGGGTAAATGGATAAACGTTACTAAATAGACCTCACTTAGAGATGCATACCCTCCTAAATTTTCTAGTTCTACTATGGAGGTTGAAATAAGCCAAATTAAGGCAGTTTCCTAATAATGCAAAATACATTTGCATTTCCCCAAAAGTTCTTCTACAAATTTCTTAGTGTTGGAAATAGACATCATTAATCTACAATGATAAAAAATGACAAAAAATAATAGGTAATTATATCTTGTAAGTTATAGAGTTCTTGGAGGCATGGACATTAACGCTTTATGAGGACATAAGCACTGTTGAGATCAAAGTTATCATGATTGGCTAAATTTTGTTATGGGTTATTATATAGCCTTCATAGGTCCATTTTCAAAATTTATTTCTTGACTAAACATGTTCTTCAATCCCTACGCTCAATTTATTTTTATATGTTAATTCATTTCTAAATCCAATCCCATCTTGTGTGTTTTAATGTATTGAATCGAAACTAAAAGAATTATTATTTTTATATTTTATTATAAATATATTTTTCTTAATATAATCAATATATAAAACAATGTAAATAAACACCATGAAGATTGAAATTTAATCTTCCATTTGGGAAATCTTATGAACTTACATTTCTTCCTTTTGAAATATATATAAGAAAAGAAACTAAAACATCAAAACATTTTTTCCAATATTGACATGCAATAATTATTATATCATATAACAACTTTCTTAAACAAAGTTAACCCTAAGTACACTTCCCTACACCTTTCTTCTCTTAAACCACCCTTCTTTACCTTACCTCTCACCTTCCTTATTATTTTCCCTCTCCTTTTCTCTTTCACAACATTCCTCAAACCCTTCCCAACATTTAATTTTCCTTTCCCTACACTTATCCTACTTCATCCTTCACATATTCCATTCCCCTTTGTCCTTTCCCTTTCATTCTATTATAACCACATGAAACTCAACTTTCATACAACTTGTTGTCTATTTGTCAATAGTCATTGGCATTTATTAAATGTTTGGTTTAGATATTTTGTCTTGAGTCATTATCCTTAAAAGAGGCATTGGTCATGGTGTCTTTAGTTAAAGATTATGCAAAAGGTATTTTTAAACAAATTTATCTCAAATATATTTTTCCCACACCAAAGAAATCAAGTTTTCCATGTTGCATACAAGGAAGAGGGAAAATCTCTTCAAGGAAGTTTAGCTTTTTCTAAGCTTGATTTTCATCTTGGAGTTCTCTAGGGTTTCATGAGCAAAAAGGATCTTCTTCATGTTGCAAGTTCAAACAGTGATCAAAAGTCCAATTTCTTAAGGTTCATTGCATGCAAACTGGGTGTTGGACTATCTTTTATTAAAGACAAAGAGTTAAAAGGAGTTACAGATCCTTTGAGGTTGCAGGTTTTTAGTCATACCAAACCATGCATATTTGAAGTTGTGAAGCTTTTAATGCATGGGTTTGTATGTTTGGTCCTTTGAAACCCTTGCATTATCACCCTATTTTCAAAGTTTTGAAATAATGATGCAATAGATGATAGAGATCAAGAGGAGGTATCTAAAATATTATTCAATGATTCTATGGAATCTAAAAGATTAGAAAAAACACAAAACTTATCCACCACCTTCTTGAGGTTTCATCTAAAGAGGATAGTCCATTACAGATACTAGATCTTATACCCTTTCTCAGTTGTAAATGATTCTAAGCTTCAAATGAAAATCTAGACAGCATGTTAAAGTGGCATGTTATAACAAGGAAGGAGGCAGTGATAGTCTATAGTTCTATATTGAAAGGAAAAGCATATAGAAATCAAACAAAAAACCCATAGGTAGCATTGTATGGCACAAAAAAGATTTAAAAGCAGTGGTAAAATATGCTAGAAACCATGTTACAAGCCTATTATAATGAATAGGGCAATCAACATGAGCAATAGCAATAAAATGCCAATAACAATCTTTATATGTGTATACCTAAGTAGACCTTAAATATGGTATGAATACAAGATAGTCAATAGTTGACCTCATGAAGTACCAAATGTGTAAAAGACAGTCATTTCAAGGAATTCACAATGAATATGTTTTAGGTTACCTTTAATAATAAAGACATGGATGGAACAGTGAGATGGTTTTCAAAAAGGTAGTCACCATTAAGATTCATCAAATGACATTGCTTATGACAAAAAAGATAGTGGCATGGATGAACATGTGACAATCTCAAAGGAGCAAGGGTAGATGAGAAAAGGGGAGCCTACTTAAAAGATAATGATCTTTTGAATAGTTTTATGGATTCTAGGATAATATATAGTGCAAATAGATATATATCTTGAAGATGGACAGTCATATGATGGTTTAGGAACATAGGTCTCAATATGAAAAATGTAATATGGAAGTTACAAATATGTTTTTCTTTAAGGAGAACATTGATCAGCCAACCATAGGTGTCAAGGAGGGAAACATACACTTAAGAACACATCCTACAAAGCATATAAAATGACATCCATTAGAGGCATCTTAGGTATTTTGATAGACCTAACAACCTTGCAATATTTCCCAATATATTGAAAATGCCAACAAATAATGTTAAAAGCAATCATATAAACTATTCTTATGGACAAATTCCATACCTCTCAAATAAGGTCATTTTTCCTGATCAAATGCATGACTGTGGATATGGAGGTTAGGAGGTATGAGGATAGTGGGAAGAGAAGTTTTGGGAGGCTTTAATGCTCTAAAAACTCTTATAATACCTGTGATAAATTAATAACTGGGCACTTGCTAACAATCCACAATGCAAAAAGGGACAACAAGGCATAACCAAAAGATGGTTTTCATTAATGATAGTAGGTTAAAAACATTCATAATATGGTAGTCTAGATAAGGAATGGAGAATTAATGAACAAATATAGAGTTCTAATCAAGTAGAGTAGGAGAGAGATGAATAAAAGACAATCAAGAACAAATGGACAAAGAGAAAGTGGGAATATATTTAAAAAATGAATAACAAATTCCAAAGATTGTTAATAGGGGATGATATCCTTAGGGTAACCTTTTGGGTGATGATTTTGGATAGATGAATGAGGTGTATGAGATGGTTTCTAAGGATGGAAATGGATGGATTGGATAGAGTGGATTTATTAGATAGGTTTTCTAGACTTGTATTATTAGGTATTTCACTCTTTTGGATTTTAAATAAAGGATTTTGGTTTGATTAATATTTTTAGAATCTATACATAGTTGTAGAGTTTCAAAGGATGGAATTTGACCTTGAGATAATTAAGGATCATAGGGATAGAATTTAATGTCTTAATAATAATTAAGGGTCCTAATGATGGATTGAGCAATTCGGTACAAAGGATCCAAAGGTGAATTTAAGAGATTTCCAAGGCTCACTCTTAAGGTGATTGTGGATTTTGATAATGATGACTCTATGGAAGATGGAAAATTTGAAATGAGGTGATTTGATTTGGAAGGATGGCCTAAGGAATTAAAATGTTGGATTGTATTGGATGGCTAAGGTTGGTGGATTTTGGATAAACTAGATGGGGGAATAAGGATGAAGGTTCTAAGGATCGGGTTGAAATGAGATTATGGTAATGGACCAAGTTTAAAGGAGATTAAGGGGAGTGGAAAATGTGAAAGGAAGTTGGGTAAGTAAAAGAAACTTCCTAAACCAATCTAAGTGTGGGATATAATGCAAATTTTTATTTTTAAACACTTATCAGTTATAGATTCAAATGCACATTCATTTAACAAAATAGTAATAACCACAACATAATATATACATGGGGAAAATCCTTTTAGGATAAAACCCCACACTTAAAAAGCACAAATATTTGTATTATTATTAAATCTAAAATAGGTTACAATAAAATCCCAGAGCTAAGCTCATTCAAGAGTCTTCAACTGCAATAATATTTTTTCTGTGATTTTGGTAGCATAATGGTACTCATGAAAATTTAAACCTATACTACTATGCAAAATGACCAAGTAGCAAATAAATACAACTCCATGAGAGAATATGGATGCCTAGAATTGCCACATGGCACAAATCCAATGCATTCATTCCTCTCTTGAGTCTCCTTAACATGCATGACACTTGCATACATGCAACAACTTTACATGAAGTGTAATGTCATAAGTGGGACCCACCTTATTGAAATATTATATTATTATAATCCCTATATCCTCATGCATAGGACACCTCACAAATGCAATGTGCTTACCAACGTGTATAGGATTCACTATTGCATGGGGCCCACCTATCATAGTTAACTCTTCCACTATCATAATCAGTCTTAAATAAACCTTATCATAAGGTCTCGTCATAATTTGTCATATAAAATCTTACAACATGAAAAATTCCACCAAATTAGCTACATGATGGAGTCCATCGAGAGGGACACCTACTTCCACAATTTGTGTTTTCATGTCATACAAATCAACTCCATGTAGGATTCCACCTCACCTGGTAGGTCCCATAAAGTGATACAACATAGTAGGAAAAATATTATCATAAAATAAATAATTTAAAAAATATTAAATGATAGGAATTGTAAAGGTTTAGACACTATAATCCCAACACTCTCCCACTTATCTAAGAACTTTCAAGATCCAAACAAAAATCAAATTCTAGGGGTTGTGAGACCCATGAAACTAAAACACCATTTGAACTTATTTGTGCTCATAGGCTTTGTCAATGCATCTACGAAATTCATCAAAGTGTAAACCTTCTCTAGTTTCACCTTCCCATCTTCCACCATGCCATGAAAAAAAGGAATTGAACATCAACATGCTTCATTATGGCATGGAAAGTAAGATTTCTTGCTAATAAAATGACACTCTGACTATCACAATAGATAGTAATCATATTTGCATCAAAACCAACATCTAAACACACACATCTAATACAAATGGCCTCCTTACAAGAATGAGTGTCTACCATATACTTTTTTTCTATCACAGACAAAATGACTACAATTTACCACTTTTTTATCCAACTAATAGCACCACCAAACATCATGAACACATATCCACTAGTGGATCTTCTGTTGTCAATGTCACCCACCCAGTTTGAATCCACATATCCACGAATACAAATTGAATGTTGAGGTTCTATAGGATAACCATGAAAACATAGGGAATACTCTAAAGCACCCCATATATATTTGAACACTTACTTAACTGCATACCAATGTACTCTTCTAGGATTAGCCATAATTCGACTCATGACTCCCACTACTTGGGCAATGTTTAGCCATGTATAAACAATGACATACATCAAATTGCCAACAACACTCGCATATGGTTCTTTGGTCATTTCCTCCATATTAGTAGGATATTTTGGACACTCCTCTGTAGATAACTTCATTCCTTGTAGAAATGGAACTACCAAGGATCTAAAAACTATCTTATTGAATCTCTCCAACATTGAGTTCATTTAATTTCTCTAGCTTGACCAAATATTTATGTTGGATCCATCTCTTCTAATCTCATTCCTAAGATGTACTTAGATGCACCTAGATCTTTCATCTCAAATTGTGTTGATAATTTTGACTTCAAGTTAAAAATAAAACCCTTACCATTTCCAAAAAACAACATATCATCCACATATAATGCAATAATGAGAATGCAACCATTATCAACTTTATAGTAAACACAATGATTTGATTTTGATCTTTAAAATCCAAAACTCAACATAAAGGTATCAAAATTTTGGTACCATGTCCTAAGAGACTATTTTAGACCATATAAATACTTATTCAACTTACAAACCAAATTTTCTTTATCTTTTACTATAAAATGCTTTGGCTATGAAATATATATTTCCTCCTCCAAATCAACGTGAATTAATGTTGTCTTTGCATCCATCTGCTCAACTTCTAAATCATAAGCTACAAAAAGTGATTATAGGAACCAAATGGATGCCAAATTTACTACATGAGAGAATATATCATAATAATCAATTCTATCCACTTGTGAATACCCCTATATGATTAACCATGTTTTGTGATTTTCAACACTACAATCAAGTCCACACTTTTTCTTGAACACCCATTTATAACTATGGGTTTATGTCCTACATGAAAATGTATTAGATCCCATGTGTTGTTTTTTTAAATGTAGCCATTTCTTCATCCATGCATTTCATCCATGAATCTGTATCACTCATACCCATAGCCTTTTTATAGTCCTAGGCTCATTAGTGTTAGAAATCAAAGAAAGAATACAACTGGAATCCAACAATGAACAACCAAACCTTTTTGGTTGTTTCCTAACTCTCATAGACCTCCTCAATGGTTGAGGTTGAGATTCTTCTTCTTCAAAAAATTCAAAGTTTCTAGATCTCTCCCCATCAATAGGTCTAATAGGTATATGTAGTTCATTTTTCATTAGATTACATAGAACATGGACTACATCCTTTTGTTTCTCCTCTTTCTCTAGCTATAGAACAACAAAATAAGGTTTCAACTCTCTAAAAATAACACCTCTACTATGTAAAATCTTATTAGACACTAGATCCCAAAGCTTGTCCCCTTTCACACTGACATTATAGCTATGAAGACACTCTTAACATCATGTTTCTCCAACTTAGACCTCTTCTCATTCATCACATGTGCATATGCCTCACAACCAAATACTCTAAGATGTCTCAACGAAGGCTTCTTACTTAAACACACCTCCATGGGTGTCTTATCAACAACTATTGATGTAGGAGATCTATTTAAAAGATAACACATAGTGGAAATAAATTCATACTAGAAATTTTGTTCAAGGCTAGTTCCTCTTAGCATACTCCTAGTCCTCTCCATAAACATCATATTCATTGTCTTTGCAAATCTATTCTTCTAAGGGGTATATGGAGTCATCTTACACCTCTCAATCTCATGCTACTTACATAACTTGTCAATTTTTTTAAAAAAACTCACCACCATTATTACTCTTGAAATAATCAATCTTTCTACTAGTCTAATTTCCAACCAATGCTTTAAACTCCTTAAACCAACTAAAGAATTCATATTCTCTTGAGGAAATAAATAAATTTCCTTCTACTATAGTTATCAATGAATGAAATAAAATATAGAAACTTTGATAATGAAGGAACATTAATAGTACCAAACATATCTAAATGAATATAGTCCAAAACCCTAAAAGATTCGTCAAAACTAAAATAAAATTGAACATGATTTTTCTTTCCATAAATGCAATGGTCACAAAAATTGAACTCAAGATTATAATTATCAAGCCCCTCTAAGACCCTTACCAATATGGCCAAGTCTCTAGTGTCATAACATCATATTATATGTTGTATTGGCAATTTTTTGTCATTGATGTCATAATTTGAAGTTCAGTTGTTTTACGAGTTGCTACAGGGAAAGCAAACTCATTATTGTCCATCTCATGGTGCTTGAAGGAATGGGATTCATACAAAGGTTTATGGTAAAGTATTCAATCATAAAGTTACTTTAGGGTGTCAAAGTATTGAATGCACAATAAGTTGCTTCATCTCATGGATTGATGATCACCATGAATTTGCAATGGACTTGTTGATATTTGATGTTACAGTTATGCAAGGCATTCAAATTTGATGAGTAATTTGCTTGTTCAGCTAGCTTCAAGTCATAATCAGTTTCTTCATTTCAAGGTTCAAAACCCTAATGTGCATTCTACATCAAAGTTTATCCTCATCGATGAATATATAAGGCACAATATTCTATATTAAAGGCATGTGTATGATTCATAAGTCTTGGCATAGTTACATGGTTGAAATTTCATCAGAAGTTTGGATTTGTTTAGGATTCTTTCTTTATTGGAAACCTTGTTTCTAAAACCCTAAATATAAACTCTTTATGCAAAGTTATTAACAAAGGTGCTTTTTCCATATTTACAGGGAAGGGAACCATGTGGTAGATGCCTTAGCCAATTTTGGCACACATTGGAAATTGTCCAAATGCTGGCATGATCTAAGTAACCTACCTCCTAACATTCAGAGTTTAATATTGAAGGAACAAAGCCCTTACTTCATCCATGATGATAACTAAACATGTGCCTAGCTGGATCTTTTGTGGGGTCCACATGCTTCTCTGTTGGGCTATGTGGACTAATTGTACTGATTAGATGGATAACAAGTGGCGTGATTCAAATTATGGGATGGAGCTCATTTTGAAAAAGGAAATCATGAATTGTTGCGACAAGTACTTGATGATTAATACTAAGCTGGACTGTACCTTATGTAAATCTCCTTATGGGGGATCTTATTAAGCTATCGTATTTCCAAGCTCTTTGATTTTAATTTTGATGTGACTTGTAATTATGAGATAAAGCTCCTTTTTGGCATTTTATTATCTGTTATTTTGGCTCTGCACCTTATAGCTACCATTTGTGGTATAACTAAATTTGGCCCACCCCTGAAAACTATCACTTTAGATGTTTCTAATTTTGGCTCCACGGCTATCTTGCCTAGATTTATGTGCATCTTCTACGTGGAAGGCAATCCTTCCCTTCCTTTCATGTCCTACTTGCTTAGATGATTGTGTGAGGAGATCCTCATCAATGTTTCCGCTAAGATTGCTTTTGGGAAATTACTTACTCATGCATGTGACTTGTCCTTAGGCTTGATTATCAAAGACTATCGTTTATGGCTTAAATTCCTTGATATGTGGGTGATTTTTCACCTTGCTATTATCTCTAACCTTTTATTTTCTCAGGGTTCCTGGTTATCCTATGTGTAAAGAGAAATCATGGGAGGTGATAAGGTGTAGATGGAGTCAGATAACTGCAGTGAATTTCGCAAGGATCCACTCGTCTGACACATTTGTGTTGAAGGTGGTCTTGCTCCTCTAATGGAGAAACTTGTGGGCCATGACCCTAATCTGTCTGCTCAGTTTGTCAACTCATGGAAAGATCGACATGTGACTATGGGTGGCATTTCCTTTACTGTGGATGAGGAAGTGATTGCGTAGGTGACGGGTCTCCAGTGTACTAGTATGAGGCATCTGAAGCACACTAAGACCCAGGATAATGAAAGTATGAACAATTTTTTTGTGGGGAATGAGACATCGGTGCACAACCAGTCTAGGTTTGAATGGGAGGCTCTCCCTCAGCTGTGGAACCAGGCGTGCCTTGCCTTGATGAAATATGTGACGCTGGAAGGTAGGTAGAAAACCTATTACTTCTACCATTTCCCTCTATTGAATCACCTAAGGCATAAAGTTTTGTTAAGCTTTCCTTTTTTCCTACTTATGGACCTTGAAAATTTAGTTGAAAAATGTTATGAGGCTGCTGCTCTGAATCCTAATGACCCTACTCCCTTACCACTCCACTAGGATCTTATTTTGAGACTATACCACTTCCATCTTGCTTTATGCTCGCCTAAACCCATTTTAGTTGTCCGCATTAAAGAAATCGAGCCTCCCACTGTGACCAACTTATCTTCGACCAAATCAAAAGGCCCTATAAAAAAAAATCACCTGGTCCCTACTGACTTGCAAAAACCCAAAATCGCTGCAAAAAAGCTTAAAGGGAACGAGGGGGCAGCCCAAACTAGTGCGGCGGCTAGCCTATGTGAACTCAAGTCTACCCCTACCAAGACTACTAGCAAGCTTTCCTTGAAAAAGAAAGGAAAGGAGGAGAAGGTACCTTCGAGCAAAGGAAAAACTGTGGTGAGAAAGGACTTGTTGGGGGATACGGTGTTTGTGAAGATGATGGTTATTGGTTGTGATGACATCATTTGACGTTCTGGTAGGTTGGCCAAGAATAGGAAAAAAAATGCAAGTTAAAGATTTGGATATTGAAGAGGAGCTGTCAGACAACAAAGATAGCAGGGATGAAGAGGTGTCAGAGGTTGAGGAGGGAGAGAATGATAGAGGTCCCTACTCCATTCCTGACATGGGAAAAGTTCAAAAGGAGGTTTTGGCCTCTCAGTCTTCAGAACCGCTAGATGTTGAGTAGGCTGATCCCGACTACACTGTGGGTGGTGGGGAGGAGCTATGTGTGCTAAAAGAAATAATGGATAAACTAGACAAAAAATTATGTGGATTGACCCGCTTCATGGTCAAGCTGGTTCACTGTGTCACTAGTACCTTGTCGGCGGTCATGAAGGATGAGATGGACAAGAAGAAGACTGAAGACCACCAGGAGTGGGTCAGAGATGATGTGGTTAATCTCCTGTCCAAGAACTAGGAGGATGTCAACTAGTCTGCTGCTGGTCCACTATTTGTCTGTATGTTGTTTGTCCGTTGTGTCTATTTTTTGGTTTGGTGTTTTTTGATGCTTTTTTGATCTTGAACTCTATTGGCCCGTGTGGCTCCATGTGAAGGGTACACCACCTTGAAAATGCTGCTTACTTTATAAAAAACAAAGGTGCTTTTTTATAATTGTTTAGTGACCAATGATAGTTGTTGATCATGATGTTAGTCGCATGCCAATAGTGCAGATGAATCCTCATAGACAGACTGAGGGAACCTATCTTTACTTGAAAGATTGAACCAAGATAACCTAAATCTTAGGCTGACTCAACTTAATCCCAAGGCTCGTTTATGTCAGGACTTGAACACACTAGGTTAGCATTAGGGTTCATTTTGATAATGTTGTTAATCACGAGGGGTAAATGGTTATTTTTGGTTCTCAAAGGAGTCATAAGGATAAGTAAAATATATTCTTGGTCTAGTCATCGGACAATTTCATGAAATCAACAAATTTGCAACAACATTTCATGAATTTCAAATAACTTTGCTTTCACTTAAGTAAATTTAGCTTTAAGCATTCAACAATACTATGGAATCGAAAGATTTGCAATAAAATTTCCATTCATTTATATCCTTTTTTAAACATTTTCTAAAATTTAAACATCTATTCTAAAATAAAGCATCAAAAATACTGAAAAGTAAAATTGCTCCCAAGTATTATCCACGCATGCCTCAAGAATTAACCAAATCAAAGTAAACCACTCTATACTTCACCAGATTGCTTCATAGCTAGGCATAGAATGATGCAAGATTTTAAAGAAAGGGGGGTTTATTTGGGCATCGGGCAGGTTTTGTATGCACCCTTAAATGGTGCAACATATAGTCTTGTCCAACTAAACAAACAACCAACTACATAAAATTTCATACCAGGTGGTAGCTTTCAAATTATATTTGATATTGATTAGCTTCTATGTGCATACAAGTTTTTAATCTAGAATGGAACAAAAAACAAGAAAAAGAACAAAACTTAAAGAAGTTTTGATTCTCCAACATCCAAAAATTCTAAACTTAACTTAAAATGAAACATCTCCTAGCATTTTATAAGAACAAGACACAAGAGAGATTAGAAAAATACATGAGAGGAAATCCAAGGGACAAATCACAACAAGGCATGTGGAACATGACAACTGGCAGGAGAATTGTTGATGAAGTCAACGAATGTCAACCTTCTCAGCACATTAATATATTTCAGGATCTTCATCTTTGTATTATCACCAAGATAATAACTTGAATCTGAATAGGATGTAGGAACTTCCCATATATTTAGAATGATTACTTTAACATCTTGTTCCTACACTTTGGTTCTACCTCAAGTTCAATACTCCAGAGAACGGGTCACATCGGAGGTTGGTGCATTCCTTTGCCGTGTGAGTAATACTAGGATCCTTGGTATTACAACAACTGAAGCTCCTCCTTTGCATAGACTCTCAAAACGTATCACTTGATCTCGATATGATTCTATTCATGATCCAAATTTTCCTGATCATCCATACTCGAATGTTTCCTTACAATCTATTCTTCCTACAAGCACAAATTCCACACATTAAATCCCTTTTAAAAACATTCATAAAAATCTCATGAAAACAAAACCATCATTAATAAATCATCATTTTAAACACATCATAAATATCATGCTTTTAAAATATTATTCTCACATCATTATCCTTTTTAGTTAGGTTACTGAACCTTCGAACCCTCGAGAAAACTTAAACATTTAGCTTTAAACTTAACACAGTTACCCAATACCCAGTACCCGATACTTCTACTTTTACCAAAAAATATTTTCCCAGACCCCAGATTCCATCAAAACCTCCACATTTTCCTGGACCTTTACTCCCATAATAGAATACTTCACCCAAAACCTTGCATTAACATTTTTACATTTTTGGCCCTCTGGTACCCGATACACTCAAATCATGAAGTACTTCAAAATTTTCCTCTGCCTTTAACTTTCGGTGATGTCTTCAACTAGCCAACACCTGCCATAAGCATTAGTTTTCACTTGGGTCCCCAAGTCTTACAGTCTTGGGGCATGTTGTGATACCACACAACAATAGGGAGTTAAGAGTCACTTAAGTAACCTTTTTAAGGGTTTAATATTGTTTATCAATTGACCCCTTCTTTTTAGCTAATTGGACAAGCAGGTTAAAGTCTTTGCATATAATTTTTGAATGTAGATCAATGGTTGTTGTTTAAAGTTAGGTGTGGTAGAAAATAAAGATAAAAGGCTTAGATTTAAATCTTCCAACAATCATTTCCTAAAGTTACTTTTTTGATGGGAGTCTGACCATCATAATGTTTTGTTTTGTTTTTGTTTTTGATTGAATATGAACAGTTTTTGGGGTTCAGTCTGTTGGCACCAATTTGAAAAAGACTATTTGAATATTGCATTGAGAATGTGTGGGGCCAGAGTTATGAAGTTGGAATGATTTTGATGAGAATGGTTTTTTCATGTTCTTGATTGTAATATGTCAGATAGAAAAATCTGTAACATTTAGAGGTATTTAATGTGATGGAGCTTTTATGAACAAAGAATGGTGTTTGTAGAAAGAGTTAACAAATTATCCAGAATTACATGTTCAGATTGATTGAGGTATGTTGTGATAAGATTGGATAGGGTTTTGACAGAGAAAGTGTAATCTTTTGATTGAAAAAGATGTCAAGGCAAATACAATTATCTTTTTCCTTTCAATTCAAGATGATGTTGGGTATTGTCAGAGCATGATGACATGATGGTTGTATATGAGATGGAAGAGGTGTATTCTTTATCAAAATGATGTTAAAAGTCTTTGATAAGTGTGAAAATCTACGTTGAAACTTTATTTGAGCAGTGATTTGAAGTGAAACAGGGTAACCCTCTGTATTCTTTTATTTTCCTTTTGAAGATTGTCAATGAGATATGGAGCTTTTCCAGTGAGGCATGGGAATCTACGAGTGAGGCTTGTGTAATTTTCCAATGAGGCTTGAGTAATTTCTAGTGAGGCTTGTTGTATTGGAAGTGAGGCATACAATCTGTAAATAACAAGTTTTATGTAATGTGCCTTGCCAAATTTGACCCAAAATGTTTGATTTTCTGCCTTAGGAATTTCGTCAAACAGTTTGCTTATAAACTGTGTCAGCTGGTCTTGATGTTGTTTTATTTGTTTTCTCTTGATTGATGATATGATGCTTGCAAGGACACTTGTCTAATAATTCCAAAGCAACTGAAAATAAAGTATAAATGCAATACTAAGTAATTTTAATGATTTTCCAAGTCTCACTAACGACTAAAAATGCATCTGCAGCTGATAAACATTTTTTCATACATTTGCTTTGCAACACCAACCACTAATATGCCTGAAACTTAATGTAAATATGCAGTTACAACAAATGGAATTTTACAAATAAATGATATGCAACCCCAACTTCATGTATAGTGCTCAATGGACTATCATCAGATTACAATGTATCTGAGACTACTGATTTCAAATACAATGCAACTTTGAGCTTGATTACAACATTTTCTAATGAATTTATAATGACAAGCCCAATCCAATGCTCGTATATTCGATACATTGCAAGATACATCTATATTGAATTACAAGCTAAATACAATGCAGTCCCAACTATGTTTATCTTATGAAATGCAGATTATAGAATGTTGTAGTGACAACAACTACAAGGACTATGCATATATTATTCTAAATACAAATAATAACATGAACTTGGATAGATTCCAATCAATGGTGAGAATGACCAGCCATATGATTGAATTCTCCAAATGAAGAACACATCCCAGCCTAGCAACTTTGGCGTTGATATTCTCAAGTAGCTCTTGATGATTTCAAATTGTCTTCATACAAAGTGCGGCTAAAGAATAACCTGATATATTCTTCATAAATTGTCCTTTCTTTGCTAACTCAAGCTTGGACTTATTCAATAATTTTTCATTTGTGGATAATGTCTTTTATCTCCTAGTAGTTGAAGCTTCAAATTTTTTTTTTCAAGCCTTCAATTTTTCCCTTTGCCAAAATATGACGACCCAAAGCTGGCAGCAATATAATAAGAAATATTATAGTTGCGCTAGAATAAAGTAAATGGGTTCGTCAATAATAATATTTACCCAATAGCCTGGGTGCTTAAATCCCTTTTGTTTTATCTTCCACCATAAAATACCCGACAAGTGTATTTATTTTCTCCAAATATCATTCAAAAGATAACTTTTGCTTGTCTTATCTGAAGCAATAATTGTACCTTCAGTCAACTTGTATTTTTGTCTTTATTCAAGTTGGCAATTTGTCTTAATCATTTGAACAAGGATCTTCAAGCTACTAAATCAAATGTCTTCAAACTGGAGGGACTCCACAAACAAATTTCCCTTATAATTGAAGATGAATCCAAATCGAATTCTTCCAATAGAAATTATTATCAAACCTGCTAGTATTTTATTCACAAATCGAATCTCCTAAGATATCCAAATAATCAAATCCTGAACAACAATTCCAAATTTGGCCAAAGGCCATTAAATTTGGCAGTGATCAATTAAAACAAAAATTAACTTCCTCCACAAATGAATGCAACAATACCTTAGCTGCTACAATCATGTAAACCCTCAAAAATATTTGCAACAATACAACAATTGTTACAATTCTACAATCTTGTCAACAAGATACAATAATAGACCAGCTATTGTATCAACTTAGAATGCAATAATTCCTTAGCTATTGCAAAGAATCTGAAACCCTTGTACAACCATTGATGAAGCATAATGTAGAAACCCTGGATGGATTCCTCAACAATTCTAGCTAGGGTTGATCTTTCACAACCAAACCTAGTACTCTAGAGTCTTCAAACCCTCGAGCAATGCAAAGCATTCAAGCTTTCTTACCAAACTGGTAATGAGAAATGAATTCCAAATCAAGCATGCCCAAATGCTAAGCCAACAACTCCTTATAAAGATTTCTCCAAGACTTCCAAGAAGCTTCTAGAAATATTATTGTTTTAATCTCCAAAGTGACTTTATAATATATTATTTTATTTAGTCACTTTATTAAATTAATTAAATATAAAGTCATCCTTTTGATATTAATTTATTGGAATAAATTTATAAATAATTAATTTAATACCTCCCTCCCTTCCTAAAGATTGCTTGCCCTTAAGCAATCCGCAATGGAAAATCCACTCAACTTCCACAACATTTGATACTTGAATAACAAACCATTTGTATCTATCTACCAACCACCTAGATCCCAAATAATCCTATAAAGAACTCCAACCAACAACCTCTAAAAATCATCCCTATATAAATTGTGCACAGGGATCTCTACCATCCACTGATTAGTGAGCTCTGCCATCCAAGTACTGCTATCATACATATCCAAAGGAAATTCCTACCTAGATCCCATGAACAAATTGGAAGTCCAACTAACTTCCGTTGTGCCACTCTGATAACCCCTAAAGTCCAATCGAACCCAATCTCAATCTCCTACTACTGGAAATATCCAACCGGAGAAATCAAAGTGAGAGACCTATCAAACTTGGACTCATCATCTGAAATCTAAAGCATGCCATACCAAAGTGAATTTGAACATCCCTTATTCAACCCATCTCTTTGTGTCATCATCAAATCCCGTACATGTGGGCTGAAAGAGAACTAATGAGTACACCTCATGATGCAATTGAGATGAAACTCCCCTGACTGCACCAATGGACAACTAGAGTAGTCGTGTGTACTCTATCCTATTCTGCCATCATCAGAAGAAGACTCACAACTCATAACAGGATGAGTTGATCTCACCACAACATCATCATTACCCTTTGTAGTCCTATCAACAAAACCTATGTCCAAAAGCAACTACAAGTGTCCTGATTTTCTTTTAGGAGTGAGAATAGTACCCTCATGTATGTCATCAATCTCCTAAAAAGAAGTTATTTTTAATAGTCTAATTTTTTATCACTATTGGGCTTCGAGCTTCGTTGTTCCCTCTTACTCCCTACTCAAAGTCATTTGTATAAGGTAGGAGGTAGCTTCAATCATCAACCCTTGATCATGTCTTAGAAGAAATATCAACACCTTCAGATTTTGGCCTTTGGGGATATCCTTTAACATCTTCCTTATGGAGGTGGAAGAAGGAAGGGTTATGTTTGATCCCCGATATCTGACAAAGCATTTTTTAACAATAAATTAAGGCATGTAGATCTCCAAAATTGCCTTTCCCACACGAGTGTATGATTTCCTTTGGTTTTAACTTGGATTCTTTCCTTAGCATTTCAAAGACTTAAAACATAGTCTTGGCTTTCAGACTTTGCAATGTTCATTTGTTGCTTTCTCATAACATTCGCAAGGGGTAAAGAGAAACCCTGACCATCAATCTACAACACATTGGCTTAGACTTAACAATTTTTTTGAAACCGTTTAGATTTCGGGTGTCGGTAGTACCTCTTACTCATTACTTATAGAGGTGTAAAGGGTAAAGGGTATACCTAACCCCCAACCCCCGATTATACTAGTAGAACACTTAGCCAAAGAATGTCTTCCTTTGTGACATTTTTCGGATATCGGGTATCAACAATACCTCTTACCCATTGCTTATAGAGGTGCAAAGGGTAAGAGTTATCCCTGAATCTCAACATCCGGTAATGATTGCTTTCTTTTGACTGTTATAAAGAATAGATGCATCTTTTTCATGTCCTTTTTTCCAAATTTTCTAAAATAGAAACTTACTAAAAATAACAAGTCGACAATCCCAAAATAGCAAATCAGGATAATTAACAGTTTGGGAAATAATAATAATTTTTGTAAATTAATTAAGATAATTTGGGAGGTTAATTGTCAAAGGTTTATGAAATATTTAAGTGAGCCAAGTTGGGTGTGAATTTTTGGAAAAAGGAAAAATGGATTTTTATTGGCTTATGAAGTGGTGTAGGAAATGGAAATATTTTGTTATTTCCCTTAGGTGCACTTGATTTTTGCTTTTACACTTGGAATTAGAGGTTACATGCACTAAATGTAAAATGGAATCTCTCCTTGGTCATGATTTTTGGGTCCCTAACTTGGAAATTGATGATTTTTCAATAAAACATGAATTTGGACTTCATTTTGGATGATTCTTGTTGCAAATTTTGGCTGAGCATCTATTCTTCTTCAGAGGCTAGTAAACCAATAAAGAAAGGATCTCCAAGGATAGTAAACCAAGGAGATTGAGGCTCAAAGAAAGTGGTTCTGAGGGTCTCTAGGTGTAATTTCATCCAGAAATTGCCATTGTGTTGAATGCTCTTTAGTTTGGTAAATTGTCTTACTTTATTTGTAGGAGTTTGGTGTAGTTTGGGGTGCATAATGTGGATTCCTAAGTTTTATATTTTTTTAATGTTGTGAGCAGCATATTTTGGTTTTATTATAGTATTTATATATTTACTTTTCTATTGGAAAGTTTTTATAAAGATTGGGGTGAGTTTGTGTGGAGATTGCACTAGTTTTGGATGAGTTTTGGGCTTCTAGTTGAGGATCTCTTTGGGTATTTTGATGTAGCTATATTTTTTGTTAACAAATATTTATGATATAAAATTGATTTAATTTTCATTTTTCTATCAGTTTTATATCATTCTACAACAGTTGCATATCTTTTTGTGTTAGTTCAAAACATTTTGATGAAGTTTTTATCCTACCCGATTTGCATCTATTTTTAGTTTAATAGAAACAAAGATATCCAAACTTTACAGATTTTTTGTTGATATTCATTGCTGTTATCTGATGTATTTAATAGAAAAAAAATATGTTATTCCATGTGGAGATATGTAATAAATCATTCGGATTCAGTTGCACATTACCCGATTTCCATCTGATGCATGTTGGTGTTTATTTCAGATTACCTGATTTGTTTGACATTTAGTTTGATAAAAATTAAGACTTCCATATTCAAGATAAATTTTTTTTATATTATTAATCATATTTTATATTTATTTTAATTTGGGAAATTATAATCTTTTGTGTTCAAATGCTATGGTTTAAATTATAAAGTGAGGTTGATTAACAGTTGTAAGTTTGGTGACAAGGAGTAGACCAAAAGGCCGAACTTTAATCCCTAAAGTTCTTTTGGACTTCACGAGTCAAAAATACCACTTAACCAATACCATTTCCAATAAGGTAAAGGGTTAAAATGGATCCCCAATCCTTGACACTCGATCAAGCACTAATATCCGTTGGGAGATTTTTCATTGACAAGCAAAGGATACATGATACCCTTGATCTTCGATGCCCGATGAGAGGAATATTCAACAGAGTAAATTCATTTCATATATATTGGGTATAGGGGATTCTCGATCCTCAATACCTGAAGGTTTTAATAATGAAAAGATGAAAGATTAAGTGTAGGTGCTGATGGTAAAGAGTAGGGAGTAAGCCCAAAGACCGAGATCCCCGAAACTTTTGTGTGATTCCTATTGGACAAATTGTAACTTTGAGATAAGAGTAGATATTTCCTAACATGGTTTGTCTTTCAGGTTTTCTCTTCTTGACATATGAAATTTTTTGATACATGCTATTGGTATTTGTAGGAGTTGGATTCTTTTGTAGAGATACTATAGCGATCGAAAATGCCACTTTCAATCAGAAGATTAAGTTCTACTTCCATAACGGGCCTGCCATGGAAAGAATGAATCAGATCATGCCAACCCGGTTTGATCACTTTGCCAAATAACTAGAGATAGGTGGAGATCGTTGCTGATATCTAGCATTTTTTTTTATGAGCAATGCTACTAATGTTGAGAATGACGTATTTTCCTAGTATTTCCACCCAAGTTGAAGATGTCTGAGGATGTGCATGATGATTGCAAGAAAATTAAAAATCACATATCATGTGCCTAAGTTTAGTGGATCTGGGAGTTTTTGAGATTGTTGCTTGCTTTAGTTTACTTTTGTTGTTATTTTCATACTCTCCTTGAATCTAGGAAAAGACTTAATTGTAACTGGGGCGCCCAGTTCAGTTTGATTTTATTTTTTTAAATGTTTTAATTTCAAGTTCTATTTCAAGTTAAAGACTCAGGTGCTGGAGTTAGTTCCAATTGTCTTTTATTTTAGATCCATAATTATGGGACTTATTTTTCTATAAATGTTTAATTTTGGATCATTCAAAGGATCTGATTTTGATGTAATTTTCTGCAATTAAGCAATACAATCTTAGTGTGGAATTGCCTACTAACTTTGTGAATTATTGATTCAATCAAAGGGTTGCACCTGTTGATGCATCGTGATTTGGTATCATGGTGATGGTATGAATATTTTATTTCGAACTGAATTGTTAAATTTGTAATATTTCATTGGTAATTATGGACTTCAGTAGGATTTTAGCTCAGATCTGTGCATGCTTGACGTCGTTCTGATTGTATGAAATCTAAAAATATTATGTGGTGACTTTTTTCCTTTGAAGATTTTACATTTCTATTATTGGTAAATGTGTGAAATACTATTTGCTATAATGGTTTTTGGGAATCTTGCTTAAATTCATAGAAATTATGAATGAAATATTTGTTGTCATTGTCCAATTAGTTTAAATTTCCTTTACAGTACTTCTTGTTACCCTTTCTATCTTCTGAGTTTTATTTGAAATCAAGTTCAGAATTATTGAAAGAGAATCAAATTATTGTAAATTTGCTATAGATCTGAACATGCAATGCATTTATTAATTTGTTAGATTTTTTTATTTTAAGTTGCATGTTATTTCCAAGAAGTTAAAATCTAGATCCCCTCGTGAAACTACATTGATCTTACAACTGTGCTATCCAACACGGTCAAGACTTGACTACAAAGGAACCTTGGAGTAGTTTTCTTACTTTTCAAGAGAGACAATAAACCCTTATTTCCTAGCACATTGTGCATGACTAAAATCACCCTCAATAGTTGTCAATATTCTATGCAAGTTTCAAACTACTCATGTAGCTCGCTATCCAAAAACACGAGTGAAGATAATGTATGGTACTTATGACATCCAACTAAGAAAATCTCAAAAATATCTATTAGATCTTTAGGACAAGGGTCCCATTAGTTGTACTAGAGATGTGGAACCCCTATTTGAGCTCCAAATAATGGGTTAGCACAATAAACAACCCAAAGACTTAAATATAAAGTCACACTCATGATAGAGAAAATAATGGTAGATGAAAACTAAAAATAAAAAGTATCAAAGAACAAAACATTGTACCTCTATTGTGATGACATAGATATGATCCAAGATGATGGTATACAAATTCTCTTTGATAATATGTTACTATTTTTATAGCATAGGGTGCAACATGAGTGATTGATTATGAAAATTAGGAGCATAAGGATAACATATGATTCATGGATGAAATAGGGGTGGAAAGTCTTTCTTAAATAGATTTCCAAATGGAAAATGGAGGATTGGGATGGAAGGATATAATTTTAATGGTTGAGATGAGTTTAAATTGATTGGATTTATAACCTCTTAAGTGTTAAGAGAGGGGAGAAGATCCTTGATCAATGTAGGATATTTGATAATAAAAAAATTAAGATTGAATGAGAAGAGAGCAAGTGGAGGGAGAGGTGGAAGACCAAGTGTGAGAATGAAGTGGATAAGGAACACAAATAAGAATGTGAATGGTTAAGATCTTGATCCATGAAAATGAATAAGATAATTGAGATTAAAAGGAAAAATTATTTTGTCCATTAGTAATTATGTAGAATTAAAAATGAGAGGAAATATTAATAAAGGATTAAATGGCTTAAAAATTACTAATCATGGGTTGATTGATTGATTAAGTTGGAAGAATTTGGGAAGTAAAGTTAATTGATTAACCTTATAGGAATTGAGGAATTAATTAGTAATGAATTACAAATGCAATTAAATAAATAATGGTTTATTTAATTAATTTATGAGAAATTAGAATGAATAAATTAAAAGTGAATTTAGGGAATCTACATTTTTCCTCTCTTTGTGTAATTCTCCAAGCCACACACTAAAGAAATTAGCCATGTGAATAATTTTTTTGAAGAAAAACATAAAAATGACCTCTTAACAACTAAGACAACACATCAACATATTGCACTTCACATAAACATGCATTCAAGGTGTTGTAAAGAAAAATGACACATAAGAAATTCTAATTATGGTGTGACAAATTTTCACATCATGGACAACTCAAGACATGTATAACACTTACAAGACATCACCGTTTCTTTAAGAGTGACACAAGTAGAAGACTTTCCAATTGTTTGATGAATACACCATGATGATGATCAAGTTCCAACACACAATTATATTATCTCATGAACACAACATAAGAGTAGGATAAGGGAATCATCTACCTCTTGAATATACTCCCCTAAACACAATTTATGACATTCACATCACTAAGAGAAACCTATGAAAGAGACAGGACAACTAGGATTTATCACATCTCGACTAGATGGATGACCATTGGTTATTACAATGTGACACAATTATGAATACAAGGTGGGAAATTTCACAACTAAAGACACCCAACACAAGGGACAAAACTTCACAAGAGTTTTTCTCATTATGAGATACAAGCCCTCCATCAACTAGAACATTAACAGGTTGTTTTCATGCAAGAGAACAATTTCCAAGGAAAAATATAACATACATTCTAGATAAAGACACTTGTTGATGAAGAAACAATATGGGAAGACTCAAAAGGCCAAGGGGAAGAAATTACATATGCATAGTTTTCTCAAGAAATGATTGGAACTACTTTATATCCAAAGAAATAAAGGAGTATAGTGTGCCAAAGGATTAAAATTACTAGAAAGGACACTATCATGCAAACAAGACACTAGTGCACTATTACTTAGGTTTCCTAATTTTGTGCTATAGTCTAGTTTTGGTACTGAATTCCCAAATTAGCATTGGAGTCTAAAAATTGTGTTGTATTTCTATTTTTTCATTATAGTCATTTTGGCATATTGTAGTCCTAATTAGAGAATAAACATATGAATATTTTTAGGTCATGTAATCAAGTACAATACCTAGTACTAAAAAAGGATATAACTCAAAAAGATCTAAAATAGCCACAAGTGACTAGGAGGCCAAGATGGATAGTCACACTTGATCTCTAAGACGAGCTAATAGAAGGGGTGCTTCCAGTGGATTGGTAGGTCTACCAAGGAATCCAAAATGACTCCAAGGACACAAGGGATGAAGGGGAATATTCCCAACACACCCCACTTAATTGTATCTCAGGAGGAGAACCCAAACACCATCACCCCATGAAAGTCTTCACATTCTAACCCAATTCTAGGAAGGTGAATATAATATACTTTCCAATGACATCAAAATTAATTATTCTCTATCAAATTATATACATTTTAAGACCAAATGTAATGGCTCTCTAATTTTATTTTACTAACATCACAATAATTACATGAAAAGAATATAAAATGACATGCATATTTGACACCAATGTTGATACATGATAAAGCAATAATAAAACCATCACCACTTATGTGGGTGATTTATATAATCCATCCAATTAGGAGGTTCCAATATAATAATATAATTATTTATGACACTCAATGGTCTTGAATTATATAATTTACATCTTTTTGGCAATGAAATAACCAATATGAAGCCTTTTCCATCTTGTGCCACTCTAATGGACATTTTATTTCCCAATAGTTGTTGAGAACCACCCAACTATGTGGTACCTATAGGCCCACTCTACTATGCTAGGAGATAGTCACATGAGACACTTGTTGAGCCTAATAATTACCTCTATCTATTACTTACTTTCATATTTTCAAATGCATGGCTGCAAACATTTCTACTTAAAAAATAAGACCCTTTTAATTATTATTTTGATAAAATAACAAATTTTTATTATAAGATATTTAATTGAATGATCATGTGTTAAATTAGTTATCCTTAAAATAATATAGTATTTTATCATAGTCATGATGATCTAAAAATAAATTGTGTGGAAATAATTACTGTTTGCAACAACTAAGGATCGAGCCTTGAGATTTTTTTTGGTGTGTCCTAGAGCAAAATTGTCCTCACCATTGTGTCTAGAGTGGCCGAAAACCTAAGAATCAACTGTTGTTTTGTGAATTTTTTATAAGCGTTTTGTGAAAATTTGATACTTTAACTTTTTGGGTGAATATTTGGAGGGCATAGTTTTTTAGGAATTTTTTTGTACAATCATACAAAATCCATACATTGTACGAAATTCATATGTTGTATGGGTTGTACAAGTATGACCTATACCCACTACACAAATAGAAAAAATATGTTGGAAAAAAATAATCAGTCACAAAAAAAGAAAAAAAATTGATTGGAATTTTTTTTGCATCGTACAAAAAATTGTAAGGCTAACATCATTGAGCAATATTCCTAAAGAATATTGCATGGAATATTCTTCTCTGATCCCACTACCTTCGCCATTCCTCCACTCTATCTCGGTTGCACCTCTCCTCCCACACCTACCAGTGGTCCCTCGGTCATGTGGGTGAGCTTGGGCTACCTCTTGGACCTAGCCCCCTACAGCCTTGGCCCCCTAGTCTGGAATAGGACCAAGGGCCTATGTTTAACCCCTTTTCACATTATAAGGAAGATTTCAAATTTTTTCTTAAATAAGGTATAACTTGGGCATCTGATCTCCATTTTTCATGATCCATATATCATTGGAAATATGGTTCCAAGCTCGATACAATGATGGAGGTGATTTTTCCATATTTTTCTCCTAATTAATTCTATAGGCCTTTGAAGTCAGATCTGTTGGAAGAATGAAGAAGAAACCCTTTGATGTATTGTCATTGATGCCAACATTATTTGTTGACAATTTTGTCTAATCCAGTAAACAATTTTGGTGATACCTTGATCCGATAATTTGGTTTATATTTTTTCATGTTATAAGATCAGCTTATGTAGTTATAGTATGTTTCTTAGGACTGCTAAATACATCTATGATCAATATTTTAGTGATTTTGGTTAGGCAGGTTGAAAGTTACAAGTAACAAAAGATTGACATACAATTTTTTGGCTTATACAGTGCAAGATGGTATGTGTTATCTGGTCCACATTCCTTTGGTGTTTGGAATCAAACTTAGCAATTTTGGGAGATGGTTTACAGGTGTTAGTACTACATATATTCCAAATGGTGTGTGCTTACATGATCATATGGTTGATTGATGTTGGTTATATTGGCTTATTTTGTGTTTAGGTCTAATTCCTGGCCGACCTAATACTTGAAATTGTGTTATGAAGATTAATATGTTGATTGTCTGAAATACTGAGAGGGGGGTGAATCATTATTCTATTAAACCATTTAGTTGTAAACCATCCAATTTTTAAAGCACATATAACTGCAAACAAGAATGAAGACATTGAAAGGAACATGATACCACAAAACACATCAACACCAGATTTTTACATGGAAACCCAAAATGGGAAAAACCATGGTGAGGATTAGCTCACAATATATTATATCTAGATATAGTATATTATAGGGCTCACTGCCATGACTCATTTTCCTTAAAAGGCTCACAACCAAAGTACAAAATGATATGGCTCACTTCCAAGATACAAAACGTTATGGCTCACTACCAAAAGTATGAACTGATGGAATACACCTTCTGTGTGTAGAGTTCAGTTCCAATGAAGCTCTAAATATGAAGTACTATCGTGCTTAGCAATCGCTTAACAATTCTATGCTGATCCTTAACTTCTATCACTCACATCTAATGGATCATTTAAGCTCACACATTCACTTCGCATCTTTACTCACTTTTAATTCTAGAACATCTCATATATATACAAAATACATTTCATACATCAATTAGGTCAACCTAATTAGATGTAAACAAAACAATCCAAAATAGCTCTTGTCGACACCACACAAGATTTAAAACATCTTTTTGCCCAAGTAAAACGTCTAATACTAATTTCAAGTCAACATGGACCTGAATTAAATTCAAGTAATATCCGCAAGGCATAATCAATCTTCTCAACACGTATCATGCATTAGGTCGGCTACGAATAGGACCTAATCACAAAAAATCCAATCCAACACACACTTCTCAAAGTAAACACCTTCCATATCTAATATTACTTCATTTTCTCTTCACATTAGCATCAAGGAGACTATCTTTAAAATTGCAGCATTAAAACATCCTTCTCAAGAAAATGTGGAGTCTCCCACACTGGTATATTGAATAGAGATACGATTGTAGTATAAATAGTTGAACTTTGTCATTAATAACTTCCTATACACAACACAAAAATTCTTGAGATCTTGAATATAGTTGTATGAATGTCATAATAATATGTTTGAGACAGTAGAATCACATCTCTTCTTACGGTGAAGTCTGAACCCAAAAACTAACATACTAGACCATAACATTATCAACAAAGTACACTTAACCAAACCTCTAATAGATCACCTTCTAGTATAGATGGTATTGTACACTAAATATGCTTCCCACAATGTTGACATCAATGACAACACTGGAACAACCGAATCAACCTACATAGGTACACTTCATGCTCATGTTCAAACTTCCAACAATATCCCCCTTTGGCATTGATGGTAACATGCATATCAAAAAAAAAATTCATGCCAATACAAAACCAACTAAATACTCCCCCTATCAAAATTGTTCTTGACTTCCAAATAAAAGAAATGTTTTTCTTCTTACTATCTATCTCTCCCCCTTTGAAATCAATGGCAAAGGTCATGCAGGGGTCTGATCTATTTCCCTTAATATGTGTATGTATACATCAAAATTGATCAAAAAGGTGTTAATCTAAAGAAGAACCCTTCAAATTCTTCAAGATATCCTACCATGAAGATTTACCTTCTTCCCAAAATCCTTTTGCATTTGCAAGAGTCTTGTATATAGTAATTCAAGCTTTGTTAAAGACTCTATACCTTCTTTCATAGTGTTGGGGCTGATATTTATTTTTGATAGACTACCAACACTGTCAAGAGCACTAGATACAAGAGTGTGCCTGATTTTTACCAAATCTCTAAGTGCCACATACTGCTTGATCACTTCTGTTCTTTGATTCTGAAGACAAAAGAATTTGTCTTGAAGTTGCACAATGTAGGACCATCTTTGACTTTCCCTGTCATTTTCCAAGCTATAGACATCTACTTGAGTGCTCAACCGAATTTCATTTTATCTTATTTCATCTCTTACATTTAATGTCTAGTTAGACCAATTCAGGTAGAAAGATACTAATTCCTGAGCTTCTTTTTCACAATCTTGATCAACCTTTAATTCCTTCCAAACTCTATGGTGTGCATCTGTACATTTCTTCTTGATGCCTTCTATATTTTCTTATGTATTCCTTAGATCATTTCCTATTTTCTCTTTCAATCCAGAGATGTATGCTTTCAAAGAATCATACTCCTAATATTTTCCAAAGTAGATATAGAAGAATTAAAGATAGCACTGAGAATCATTTCTTGTAAGTCTTTCAATACTTCATCCAGGTCTTGTATGTTTTCAATTTCATGCTCATGTTGGGTTATTTAAAATTTAATTCCTTCTTGTTTAGTGAGCTCTTGCTTAATAATGCTTTTTCTCTTCTTTCCTATTCTCTTTTTACTACCAGAGGCTTCAGTCATAGGAATTTCTTCTACATCTATTTTGTTGGGGTCCATGGGGATTTTTAGAAGCACTTTTGCATACTGATCGACTTCTACCTTAGTTACTTCATAATCCAGCTCATAAATCCACACAATTCTAGACTCAACCACTTCCATGTAACAAAAATCAATAGAGAAAAGGAAGTTGATTTTTCCGAAGTATTTTTCCACCACACTTTCTGGAATTCTTGTTCTCTTATTCATCCTCATCTGAAACATTCCAAAGAATGCTACAAGAATAGTTTCTTGAGCATCCGAACCACCAAGATTTTTCATGAGATTCCTTATCTAGTGTGCTATTGGTTTTGTGTGGCCATTCAACCTTTTCAATTTTTGGTAACTCCTTCATAAAGTAAAAGAGCAAGCAAACTATTAAAGTGTCTTACTAGAATGTACTCTTCTTATTCTTTTTGATTTATTTCAAATTCTTCATTAGGTGTTGTCGAAGTAGCTCACATAGATCATAGTCCATACCATTCTTAATCATATCAATTACAATGTATGCAATAGTAGTAGAAACTGTATAGTCATTACTAGGTATGCAAATTTTATGTCCAATAAGCATTGCAACATACCGGATGACCGAATCTTCAATTGTACTCAAGACAAGTTCTCCTTCAAGAGTCACTCCAATCATCTCCATTATCTCTTGATCTTTGATAGTCTTCCACTTTAGAACTAGTCCGGAGGACCACAAGCTAGTCACATCCCTTATAGCTTCTCTGGTTATCAAATGTGCACCATCATCCAAATAGATTCACCATGAATCCTGCTTAATGCCATTCGTATGTACTTCTTGTTGAATTCAAATAGAGGGAATTTTTGCCATACATCTAGTTTCTTTTCAACTAGGGTTTTATATGCATCATAATTTTCTTCCAATTCATTTTTCCACAAAATGGTTAATCAAACAAGTGACATTTCCTCAATTTTTTTGTAAATGAATGCATAAATATCTTCAGTAGGTATCACTCTAAGGGGAATGCTAGAAAATGCACCCATCGAATCTTCTGAATTTTTTTTTAGAGAATACCCTTTTAATTTGATTTGAAATTTGTATAAAACATTCACAACCTTCCAACCATCCATTGTATTTAAAATTGAAAATTCTAGAAGAGAATTGTTTAAGCAGAATACCTTTGTAATTTTGTCTAGTGAAGAATAGGGTTTTGATGTTTGATTTTGGAGCATGCCTCGAGTCCACTTCCTCTGCATGATTCTCTTCTTTCACAAATTCCATTCATGGAATGAATGTTTGAATTTATTTCCTTAAACCCAAATGCTTCAACAATAAATGCTCCAGACCACAAGTAGATCACCTCAAAATTTGTGTATACCTCCATCCTTTCAAACTCTATAGAATTCATTCTTCACTCATGTGTGTCTAAAAATTCCTTTCGCATGAAATTTTGAATTCGTAACCTTAATAAATGAATTTATGCCATGATATGACATCATATATCGAAAGAGGGGTTATTAAATGCTTTGATTATTTCTCCCCCTTAGCCACTGCCTGAATTAATTTATGATGGGAGTATCTGCACTAGAGGACGACACATATGAAATCAACGCTTCTAATTTTGCTTGTTTTTTAGATTCACCTTCCTTTCTCCAGATCCTTTCCATTTCCTTCTTAACTTCTATCGGATCAATCTTAATGACTAGTTCATCTCTCTTTATTGGATTGTTACTTCTCATATTTCTGCTTCTACAGTCTCTTGCAAAATGTCATGGATTGTTGTAATTATAACACAAAAATATTCTTCCATCCAAATTGTCCTTTATTCAATCTATATTTGCATTGGTTAGCCTTATGTTCAAATGAATTATAGTGATAATAGTACCCATTGAATGGATAAATCATCTTGTTCAACTTCTGATTTCTGTGTTCTTTAGTTTTGTGTTCAATCCTCTTGCATTCCAAACATTGACTAGAGAATGATAAAGCATTTTGTTTCATTTTATTTTCACAATATTTTTCCCTATGTCCAAACCTATTGCAAGAATAACAAACACCATTAAAGGATATGTACCTTTGATCATTAGGTTGTCTGATAGGAATCCTTTCAGTATGTCCACCATTGCTTTGAGTCTTTATGTCAGGGGATTGATTTTCCTTTGAGCTTTTTCCTTCTTCAAATCCCAAACCACTTTTGTATTTAGAGGGTCTCTATTCTAGAGTTAGTTCATCTAGCATTGTAGAGCTTGTTGCAAATTTATCATGTCTTCTAGCCTTTTCCAATTTTGATTTCAGAATTTCCACTTCTTGTTCAAGCTTTGCACATTCATCCATCTTCCTTTGTATTTCAATTTTCTGACACTCTTCAATTTTTCTCTTTTCTTCTAATTGTTCTTTCATTTTGGTGATGTCTTCATCTGATTTATTTAATTGATCACCGACTTCTCCATATCTTTCCCTCAATTTATTAATGCACTCATTTGCTTCCTTTAGTTTATCCTTCAAATCTTTATTATCTTTTGTATGCTCAACAAAGATCTCTTCCAGAGGAATAAGAAATATTTTATCTCCCAAGTATTCAAATTTTTGGACCTTCCCCAAGTTGTTAGACTTCTTTAGAGGAACCAAGCTCTAATACCAATTGTTGATTGTTTAGAATATTGAGAGGGGGGGGGGGTGAATCAGTATTCTATTAAACCATTCAGTTGTAAACCATCCAATTATTAAATCACATATAACTACAAACAAAGATGAAGACATTGAAAGGAACATGACACCACAAAACACATTAACACCAAATTTTTACGTTGAAAACCCAAAATGGGAAAAACCATGGTGAGGATTATCTCACAATATATTATATATGAATACAGTATATTACAGGGCTCACTGCTAGGACTCATTGTCCTTAAAATGCTCACAACTAGAGTACAAAATGATATGGCTTACTTCCAAGATACAAAATGGTATGGATCATTGACAAAAGTATGAACTGATGGAATAGACCTTCTGTGTGTAGAGTTTAGTTCCAATGAAGCTCTAAATATGAAGTATTACCCTGCTTAGCAGTCACTTAACAATTCTGCTCTAATCCTTAACTACTATCACTCACATCTAATAGATAATTTAAGCTCACACATTCACTTCACATCTTTACTCACTTTCAATTCTAGAAAATCTCATTGTAGACACTCAAATTTGTCCTCACAATTGTAACGATATTTGTCTATTGATTAAATAGATATTATTATTTACTTAATCAATTCATTCAATACTTTCTTCTATTCATGCATTTCATCAAATCATTGAACCATCTCATGCTCGTTCTATGTGTTGCATTAACATTCATGTCCATTTGCACTATCATTCATACCCGTTTGCATAATAAATCATAATCATTCATAATCCATTTGCATAATAAGTCATAAACATCATTTCCATATTAAATCAATTATCATTATCATCCATAATTGTTTCATATTCATCTCCATTAATAAATCAATTATCATAGTCATTGATTATTATTTGATAATAAACTAATTATCATAACTTGCATATTAATTATATCATTTGCATAAATCGTTCATGAAATATTGCATTTTAGTAAAGCATCTTTAATCATTTTATTCATATTTAATCATTTAGGTACATTTTAATCTAATAACCCTTTATCACTTTCATTCTCATCCATAAAATTTAACCCAACAATGTGGGATAATGGCATTTCCTTCTCTCACATCTTTTATCCCACATTCCTTCCACAACTTGCATTCACCCTAAAAATGCCTATTTAAACAGGACTCTCTTCTCATTTTAGGAGGACAGAGGAATTTTGCATCTCCATGCTTTGCATCTTCTTCCATGATCTTTTATACATTTTAATGATATTCACATTTCAAGCTTAGCTTTAGCTCTATCTTACATTGCATTTTGCTCATTGCTTAGTAGTATTGATCATAATATTTGAATCTCTTGCATTTTGGGTTTCATTTGAATATCTCTTATTCCATTTCACATAGCCTCTTGTGCGTGCTCTGAGAGCAAATGAATATGAACACAAGATCTTGTGAATATTAGAACAATGGAGTAGTTTAGTTTTACATGCATGTGTGTTTCACTTGGTTATTTCATTTTGCATGTGTGTGTTTTGATAAAAAACTCCATTGACATGATGTTGGAATCAGTTTGAATCCTTCGATTCGAACATCCATTTCCCTCATCATACATTTGGCATGCCCAGTGGGACTGATCTGTAGTTCGTCTATTGTTTCATTTTCCTAGATTGAAGTTTTTGTTAACAGGTTTACTACGTTGAACATATATATATCAAATAATCTTGCAGAAGAAGTTTTGGTTGTCTAAAATGATTTAAAGTTTTATTTCAGGCAATATCTCATGGTTTGCTTCACCTTTTAATGGTGGTGTTAGATTCTTTTGTGATGCCTTATATTGTTTTTGGGATGCCTGTAAATCTTTAGCATGATCCAATTTATTGAGTTTAAAATCAAAAACGTCTTTTTTCCTTTGGTCATGTCATGATTTTGAGGAGTACTTTGCTGCATGCTTTGTTGTTTACATTTTGTTTTCCAATTTGTTCAACTCATCATATCATTGGCACTGTCATTTGTGTTTGTCACAGGAAAAACATCCATGAACTACCATACCAAATTTGAGTACGACAAGAAATTGGTTTAACATGGGCAACTTTAAATACCATTTTCAATGGTCCGCTGTAAATGGTAGTTTATTTGCGTAGTTTCTTTATGCTTTTGGCAGCGTTTTATGAACATAATAATCTGTGCTTTAATCTTCTGATTTGACCAAAGGCCAAATGATCTTTAATCTTTATGTCTCGGTCTTGAGTAAGTCTATTGCTGTTTTTCTGCATCGTGCTTTTGATCTATAAGCTTTTACAAACTTTTTGCTTTCCTCCATGCAAAATTTTGATAGTTTCTTTATCTGATATTTCTCATAATAATTCTTCTAAGTTTCTAAGACTTCATTTAAAAAAGAAGGGATCTTTTCTTTTTACGTGCCCCCTTAGGGCATGTCCCCATGTAGCTGCACTACTTATTTTGGCTAGTAGTCACTGCTTATTTTGATAAGCAGCCACTGCTTAGCTGGTGGCCCCATGAACATTTTATTTTGCTGCTTATTTTTAAGCAGTCAACATAAATTTGAATTTATAATAGTTAATAATAACTTCTGCAATTAAAAATTCAAAAGAAAAAATAGAAAGAGATTAAAAAAGAGGGAAAGAAATTAGTGGAGCCATGTGGCATCTTTGAAATTATGCAGCTGCTGCTTATTTCCAGCCCCCTTCTTTTTTCAATAGCTTATTTTCAATTCTTAAGCAGTGGCTGCTTAAAAAGATTCCAAATTATCCTTTCCTGGGATAATTTATTTTTGCATGGGAACACTCTAGCTGCTTAAACTGCTTAAATTTAAGCAGAAAACATACTTAAGCAGCTGCATGGGGACAGGGGGTTACTGTATGGTCCCATGGGGGGCTTGGGCTTCTATTTTCATGGATCAAGCGGTCCCATGGAGCAAACAAAATTATGCTACAGGGTTAATTGGAATCTTCTCCTGAAAAATAGCAGCCCCTACCTTTTAGGACTGCAAATTTCAGCAGGTGAAATTGAGGTGGGGCTAGAAATTGCCCCTACAACTTAGGATTTTTTTAGGAATTTTTTCTGCCACTTGTCTATCACTTTGAATTTTAAATTCCTAAAAAAAACTAAAAAATGAGAGAATTTTTATTTGTTTATTAATTTTTATCAAATAACTCCACTTCGTCCCTTGATTTTTGGAGCTCAAACTTTTAAGTTGAATTGCAAAATTGAATTCATGGGACCACCATCTTTAAAATATTCCTAAAAAATCTTAGCAGCACTGCTGAAATATTTTAGGAAGCCCCCCTCCATGGGACCGTACCCTTAGTAATTAATCTTTTTTTTAGGAAAGTTAGTTTTCATAGATAGAATGAAATCTAATTAGTTTCTAATTTTTTAAAAATTAGATTTTCATCTTTTAAAGTTTTTAAATCAGATTTTAATTTCTAGTTTCTAATTTGTAAAATTAGATTTTTAGTGTTAGTTTTTAAATTAGATTTTCAATTTCTAACTTTTAAATTAGATTTTTTTATTTCTAATTTGTAAAATTAGATTTTTAGTGTTAGTTTTTAAATTAGATTTTCAATTTCTATCTTTTAAATTAGATTTTTTTATTTTATTTCTAATTTGTAAAATTAGTTTTTTAGTGTTAGTTTTTAAATTAGATTTTCAATTTCTAACTTTTAAATTAGATTTTTTTATTCTTCTAATTTGTAAAATTTGTAAAATTAGATTTTTAGTGTTAGTTTTTAAATTAGATTTTCAATTTCTAACTTTTAAATTAGATTTTTTTATTTCTAATTTGTAAAATTAGATTTTTAGTGTTAGTTTTTAAATTAGATTTTCAATTTCTAACTTTTAAATTAGATTTTTTAATTTCTAATTTGTAAAATTAGATTTTCAATTTCTAACTTTTAAATTATATTTCTAATTTCTAATTTGTAAAATTAGATGTTTAGTTTTAGTTTTTAAATTAAATTTAACTTTTAATTTTTTTTAGATTTTAGCTTTTAATTTAAATTTAGATTTGATTTTTTAATTTAATTTAGGATTAATTTAGTTAGAATTTATTCTAATTTAGATTATATTCTAGAGTGAATGATAATTCTCTTTTATTTTAGTTTTGTTTTGGAGCTAATTTTATTAATTTGGTTTCTTTTGCAAGTTCGTTTGGCAAAGGTTTGAAATGAAAACATACGCTTGTCAAAGAATGGAGGCATGAAACTACTAATGAGATTTTGATGCAGGACATTCGTTGAAGACATGATTTTGAAACCAATTGTCTTTTAGATTATAAAACACTTCAATTGGTGCATTAAAAATGAACAATTGTCTTCTTCCACATAGGCTTAACTAGGGGGTCAATGAACACTGTTTGCTATGCTTGAGATGGTAGGGAGTATGCTCTCACCTTGTGCAAAACTTGGTGATTAGAAACCGGACCCATCTATTTTATGTGTCACCCCAATTTAATAATCAAAGTATCCTCTCCCCTTGCGCACTTGTGCGATCTTGGGTGCAAGAGAAATGGTTATTGACTCTAGAAATTGGGCCTGTTCTGGTGGGAAAAAGTACTCACCCCAGGACGACTCAGACTGGTAGCACCCTAAACCCGAGGGACTTCTAGCCGGTATATAAAAGTGGATTCTTGGGGAAAGCTCAAGAATCATGCGTATGGTTTCGACGAGATGGATCCGAAAGGGGACTCTCACCGCATGGATCATGCCCTACGAATGAAATGCCCTTACTAAACACCTATTGTTTTAGAAGCCAACCATTTTTCAGTCGTTGCTTGGTATAGTGCAGGGTACAGTATCATGCCCAAAGACACTCACTACTGATCCCCTTGAGTAGAGATAGCAGTTCTTGGGAAGTCACTACCCAAGAATTCAAAGTTGGTGTGCTCGAATGACGTTAATGAGCCTTGGAGGGGAGCCAATGCCACCAAACTTCTAAGATATCCGCTCTCGAGAAGGAAAGGTGTTTAGCACCAATCTAGGGTATATCGGTGGGCTATATAAAGTATACAAACCCTTGGCCTATTGGCCTATTAGGATTGTGCTTGTATCATGTGCTTTTGCATACACCAAAACATCGTGCTTGTCAAGTGTTTTCTGGATTTTCAAACAATATTCACCACATTCACAAATCTGAACACAAACAATCAACCTTAAACAAACATCACACCGAGAAACTTGCAACATCTCAAACTTTGCAAACCTCAAAAGGCCCAACAACATAAACATCCCACGTGAACCTATCACTTAGATTTCTTGGGGTCATCATCCTTCAATTTTGATCTTTCAATCCTTGCATTCCACCTAGTCCTTGCATATTCATGATCCTTACATATTCATATCCCTTTCATCCTAGTTCTTGCATGTTCCTAGTCTTGCATACATAGGTCACATTACATAGTCCTTGCATACATATATCATTCCACCTAGTTCGTTCATGTTCAACCCCTTTTTTCATATCAAGACCATCTCACCTAACCTTTGCATGTTCTAAAAATTTAGCCCTTTTCATATTCATCATCGATCAAATCAAACCTTTAGCTTGCACTTAGGCTACTCTTCCTAGGTCTTGAAATCAAACTATTGGCTATATATCACCTGCATCACTTGAGGTTCACCATCCTTGAGTTAGGGAAACATACCATTATCCTTGAGTAGGGAAATCCTTTTGGAGTCCATCATCTCCTACATACCCTCTCTTGATTATTGGTCCTTGTGTCTATCCATCATAACACAAGTGAAGCCTTTACATCATAACCAACTTCAGACCTAGAGTTTCCTTTGAGCTCTTGCATTCTTAGCTTGTCATTTCATACCATACCATTTTCATATCCCATCTTAGAATCATATCCTTTTCATTTACATCCTAGTCTTAGGTCTCATACATTACCTTGGATTGAAAATCAGAACAAATCACCTATGATCCCTAGAACAAGAGCAAAAATGTTTCAAGAAGGGAACCCTTGGGGAAAAGACTTTGATGGGGACGATCACATCAGTGTTGCAACTAGTGAAACAAGTGAAATTGATAGTGAAGAAATAACAAAATCCACCATAAATGAAGCTCTTAACGATAATAGGTTCACTAAACTTCTTATAGAGGTGGTCAAACGTAACCCATGACAATACTTCAAGGCCCTTGCTGAGGAAGGAATCAAAATGCCTCCTGACTTTGACATATCATTACTCACAATGAATGACCAACCTAAATATAGTGAATCTAAGAATCCCAAAACAAACAACAATGGTAGGATCAAAGATCATACACCCTTTTATCTACAACCTGGTTACAAGCGATCTTCAAAGACATCAAAACCTACACCTACAAACAATCCTATTTTGGATGAGCTTAGAACATTAAGACAAGAATTGGATACTCTCAAGAACAGTAAAACATCAACTCACAAGTTCTCCATTGAAGACATATGTCCTTATCCCTTCAATCCAAGCATGATTCGAAGGATCTTCGTCAAAAATTGAAGTTTCTCTTTTATCTTCAGAATCAACATCATCAGAAAGTGGGAAAAATTCTGACTCCAATGCAACTCGAATAGAGTCAAATAGAGCTACGGAGCCCAAGATATGCTCAGTCAAACCTTGGTCAACCTTGGAGCCAGGTCAGAGAAAAAAAGGGCCAAAAATCAATGTCGTCAAAAGTGGTCAAAATCAGTGTCAATGCGAAGATCTCATCACAAGCTCTCTGACGACGTTCATTTCATAGAAAACGGAGTCCGTTTGCACAAGATAGGAGCAGTCAAAGTTGGGTTGACTCTGCTGACGTCAACATGGCACAGTTAGCATGTACAACACACAGTCACCAGCCATCCAATCACAAGTTGACATGTGTCACCATTGAATGAATGAAAAAAATCCATGTGGCACATCGCTGGGTGCCACATGGCCAGACAAGTCATCATTGTCATCCAATGAAGATTCGACACGTGGCACCCTCTTGGTGCGACACGTGGCTTCTGGCATCTTCGCCGACAGACCGAGGTTTTTTTTTGTTAAAATGTTGTTGGGGGGATTCAATCCCCCCACCTCCTATCCATCATGCCGACCGCCTACTAACTTGGCTATACATTCGCGCCAAAATATAGAGTGTGACCTGTTTGTTTTGTTGAAGAACAACTGCAAATTGCCTATTAAAAGGTAGCGGCTGAAATGAAACCGCCGACCACCGCCCAAACAAAACAATAAGTCACCGTCGCACCAACGAACTTTCCTTAACATTATATGGAGTCTGATTGATTTACTACAATGAATAAACCGATAGCCTTAATTTAAAAATGAATCCCCTAAGATAAAAACAAACCAACTTTTTAATCCAATGAAAGGATTAGACAAAAAACTACCTAGGCAACAATAAGCCCGAATCCAACTAATTTGAAGAGGATTAATGATTTTTATGGAGAATATTGTTGATTCTTATGTAAATAAGGGGGATTATAAGATTTTTTATGTAAAATTGGAGAGATAAGGTGGATTTTGTAAATCAATTGGTTATTAGCCCAATTGAGTAAATTTTTTTGTATAAAAGGAGGGGGGGTTAGAGGCTTTAGGGGGACATTATTCAAAATCCATATTATACATGATTCAGATGTTGAAGACTTGAGATAATTTTCGGAGAGACAAATTGCTGATCTTGTACGTTGGGAGAATGCTGGAATTTCGTCGTACTTGAAGGGAAAAGCTTGTAAACATATGTAATGCCAAATTTTTGAAGATATTAATCAGATTGGTCTACTCTTTGGAGAGGGGCCCAGAGACGTAGTCGTTCTTATGATGAACTCCATTATCAAGCTGTTTGCATTCTCTCTTTCTTGTGTCTCTTTCTGAATTATGTCTTTTTGTCAATTCCATTAGTTTAATTATGTTGTGGTGTTGATTTCATTTGAGTAATTTGGAGATTGGAACTATAATCGTTATGCATTCTTTAAGCAAACATCTTAGATCCTAAATCAGATAAAATTGGTATCAGAGCTGTGTTTTGACTAGTATTGCAGATTCGAATGCTTACATGCTCCCAGCTTTAACAAGGCAAAGGAAAACTTGAAGAGTATAATCCAAAGATTGGAAGATGAAGAGCTCATTCAGAAACACAGATGGTAGATCCAAATGACGTACAAAGTTATGAGCTTGGTGAGAAGGCATTTCAGAAGGATTTTCTCGACATGAAGGCCATGGTTGAAGTCTTATTCTAGGGGAGGAAAGAAAGGATGCAAAGACATGAAGCTTGTGCAGGCAAAGGAAAGAAATTAGGAGATGATCCTGAGCCTCCGAAGACACCTCCCTCTTCTCCTTCTTCTCCATCTTCTCCATCTTCTCCTTCCTCTCCTTCTTCTACTCATTCTATGCTTTTAATCCTTTTAAGGGTGCACATAATCCCAAAATTAAGTTGGATGTAAAATTTGACGTACCAAAGTATTGTGGTGAATTAAATGCTGAAAAACTAGATGATTGGATTCAACAGGTTGAAGTCTATTATAGAGTCTAAAACCTCGTAGATGATGCTGATAGGATCCAACTTGCTACTCTTCGGTTAGGGGGTACAACTCTAACTTGGTGGGAGAGTAGGACTAGGGCATAAATCTCCCAACATGGTAAAGTCAACTTGTCTTGGACAAAATTTGTAAGTGCTCTTAAAAAGAAATTCTATCCCTTAGGCTACATGCAACAATTAATGATGAACTAGCCGATGTTTAGGCAAGGGAAAGGCCAGTCCGTTCAAGAGTACACTCATGAATTTTGTAAAAGGGCTATTGCATTAGATGTTCCTTTGTACACCCAGGATACTTTGTTGAAGTACATAGGAGGTCTTCATTCCTACCTTAGACATTCAATTTTGGTTTTGAATCCTAATAACCTTGATGAAGTTTGTGTCCAAGCTACCCACTTAGAGTCTAGAGGTAAGGGATCATTCATTGATAAGTTTGATAAAAAACCATCTAATTCTGAGGAAAAGTCTAAGGGTAAAGATAAAGAAAAAGATAAAGGTAAAGGAAAAAAGCCAACTATGGCGAAGAAAGAGGGTGAAAAACCCACATGCTCACATTGTAAGAAAGAGGGGCATGATGAATCAAGGTGCTAGAAATTGCATCCGGAGGCAAGGCCAAAAAGATTTGGAGGCAATAAAGGAAAACAAAAGACTATTGTTGCTATCATTCAACAGAATCTTGGATCTGATTCCAGAGATGAGACAAAGATCATTGTTGCTGGGATCCAAGGTAAAGGGAAAGGTATAATTATTTCTTCTGATGCAAGTATTTCTAATGCAAGTAAAGTATCCACTCCTAAAGTTGATAAACAACGGAATGAACTGTTTCACATTCGTGTGGTAACTAAACACACAAAGATTAATACACTATTTGATTTGGGCTCTCAAGTCAACTTGATTTCTGAAGAGGTTGTTAAGAAATTGAATCTAAATACTACTCCTCATCCTAAGCCCTATCCACTTGGATGGGTATGTAATGATGCACAATTGTAGGTGACAAAACAGTGCAAATTACGTTTTGCCGTCACTACTAATTTCATTGATGAAGTAGAAGTAGATGTTGTACCTATGGATATTTGTGGGCTTGTATTAGGGAGTCCTTATCTATATGATAGGAAGGCAATATTTTATAGGGGGGAGAACAAGTATCATCTTTTTAAAGATGGGGTAGAATACATTGTATGTGCACACAAGGTCAAGACTAATCTCACACTAGTTAATGTTGGTCAAATGAAAAGGTTAGTCAACTCTAGTAAGAACTTTGTGTTAATTCTTGTAAAAGCCAAAGAAGAAGATAACTCTGAGGCATTAAAGGGGTGTGACCCAAAACATAAGGTTGAAATGGTCAAAATTGTTTCTGCTTATGATGACTTGTTTCAGGAACCAAAGGGGTTGCCACCCAAGAGGGAAATACAACATGAAATCCAGTTGCAGCAGGATGTGCCATTGCCTAATATCGGCTTGTATCGTTTGTCTATTATGCATAATGAAGAAATCAAGAAATAGGTTTAGGAGTTAGTGGAGAAAGGAGTCATCCATCCTAGTACATCTCCTTGTGGTTCTCCAATTGTGTTGGTTCCAAAGAAATATGGATCTTGGAGAATGTGCATTGACTACCGTGCCCTGAACAAGATAACGGTAAAAAATAGGTATCCTTTTCCAAGAATTGATGATTTACTTGATCAGTTGAAACATGCAATTTATTTCACCAAATTAGATTTGTGAAGTGGTTATCGTCATATTAGAATTGTGGATGACATTTGGAAAACTACTTTCAAGACAAAACAGGGACTTTATGAATGGTTGGTTATGCCCTTTGGGCTTTGTAATGCACCTGCCACGTTCATGAGAGTCATGAACAATGTCTTTCGTCCTTTCATTGATGATTTTGTCATTGTCTATCTAGATGATATTCTTATATTTAGCAAGTCTTGGGATGATCATGTAAGTCATGTAAAGAAAATTTTTGATGTTTTGAGAAAAGAAAAACTTTATGTAAAGATGTCTAAATGTGAATTTGCAAAGACATCTCTAGTGTACTTAGGCTATGTCGTAGGGAATGGTCAATTGAAGGTAGACCCTGCGAAGGTTGAAGCTATTGTAAACTGGCCTAAGCCAAGTACTGTAACAGAAGTCAGAAGTTTCTTAGGTGCAGTCCAGTACTGGAGAAAGTTCATTGCAAACTTCTCCTACATTGCATCACCATTGCACGCATTGACAAGTACGAAGACAACTTTTCAGTGGGGAGGTCCATAGCAGAAGGCCTTCAACACTTTGAAGGAAAAGTTAAGCACTGCACCAGTTCTAGATTTACTAGATCTACATCAGCCATTTGAGATTGAGACTGATGCAAGCGGGTTTGCCATGGGAGTTGTTCTTATGCAAGGAGGTAAACCAGTCTACTACCACTTTGAAACCTTTTTAGGAGCAGTAAGTAACTATCCTACTTATGAGAAGGAACTTTATGCATTAGTTCAGAGTGTTAAGAAATGGAAACATTACATAATGGGGAAAGAAACTGTAATCCACACTGATCACCAACCACTACAATACTTGCACTCACAGCCTAAACTGCAGCAAAGTAGGCATTTCAGATGGATGGGATTTTTGCAACAGTTTCACTTAGTAATTAAGTACAAGAAAGGTACCCATAACAAAGTAGCATATATGCTTTCTAGGCCTCCTATTATGAACTCATTAATTATCCTTAAAGGTATTTCCGTGGTGCATGAAAGCTTTCAGGAACAATATGCTAATGACGAAAACTTTAAGGATATTTATTTAGCTTTAGTTGCAGGCAAACAAATAGAAGAGAAAGATTACTATGTGCAAGATAAACTTTTGTATCATTTGGGCAAGTTATGTGTTCCGAAAGATGAACAAGCACATGTAAACAGTGAAGCTCATACCTCTTTGATTGCAGGACATTTTGGTGTAAGTAAAACAGTTACTTAGTTGCAAAAATATTGTTACTGGCCTAAAATACAGGAAATTGTCACCAAATACATTAAGGGTTGTATTATGTGTGCAACTAGTAAACCAAGTAATAGAAAACTGGGGTTGTACACACCATTACTTGTTCCATCCCGTCCATGGGAAAGTGTGTCTATGGATTTTGTTGGGGGTTTACCTATGTCTAGGAAGGGTCATGACTATCTTTATGTAGTAGTTGATCGGTTCAACAAAATGTGTATCTTAATGCCATGTAAAAAGCAAGTCACTGCTGAACTGATAGCTCAAATTTACTTCCAATTTGTATGGGTTCACTTTGGGTTACCTAATTCTATTGTATCAGATCGAGATTCTCGATTCTTAGGGGAATTTTGGTCAGCTTTGTGGGGACTCATGGACACCAGACTGAAGAAGAGTACAACCTTTCATCTGCAGGCCGATGGACAGACAAAGGTAGTAAACATGACAGTTGTGTATCTACTCAGAGGCTACTAGAACAAGTATCCCAAATTGTGGGATGAGAGTCTTCATTATGTGCAACATGCTTACAACCATGTGACACACTCTTCTACAAAGAGGTCTCCTTTTGAGACTTGTTTCGGTTATGTGCCTAAGACTCCGATGGATTTTGCTTTTGGGAAAGATGATGTTAAAGATGGATGCCATGATTCAGAGAAGGCTTTGAAGTTCATCCAGAAAGTCCAAGCCATCCATCAAGCAGTGGAAGCACAGTTGGAAAAGAGTCAAGCCAAATACAAGGCTCGGCATGATAAACATCTCACTGATCATCATTTTCAAGTTGGTGACCGTGTTTGGTTACATATCAACAAGGAAATAATGCAAGGCGAAGGAAGGAAGCTCAAGCCAATTAAGTATGGTCCCTTTGAGATCTTGGAAAAGATCGAAACCAATGCCTTTCGCCTCAATCTTCCTCCATACATGCAAATCTATTCAGTTGTCAATGTTGAGAACTTGAAGTTGTATGAACCTTCGATGATATTGGATGAGGAGACTGACATTCATGTTCCATCAGTTGATGATCTTTCACCAGAGTACATGTCAGAGTTTCTAGAGGATGTCATCCTAGATAGGAAAACCAAGACTTCATGAAGAGGAGCAGTTGAGTACCTCAGAGTGGGACTGAAGGGGATGAATCCAAGCAAGACAAAATGGATGGAGATTGGTAAAGTGAGGGAACTTTACCCTCACTTACTTTCCGAGTAATCAAGCTTTTAGAGGTCCAAAAGCTCTCCAGTGGGGAGGACTGATCCGGAGGATCTTCGTCAAAAATTGAAGTTTCTCTTTTATCTTCAAAATCGGCATCATTAGAAAGTGGGAAAAATTCTAACTCCAATGCAACTCGAACAGAGTCAAACGGAGCTACGGAGCCCAAGATACACTCAGTCAAACCTTGGTCAACCTTGAAGCTAGGTTAGAGAAAAAAAGGGCCAAAAATCAACATCATCAAAAGTTGTCAAAATCGATGTCAATACGAAGATCTCATCACAAGCTCTCCGACGACGTTTGTTTCACGGAAAACGGAGTCCGTTTGCACGAGATAGGAGCAATCAAAGTTGGGTTGACTCTACTGACATCAGCATGGCATAGTTAGCATGTACAACGCACAGTCAGTAGCCAACCAATCACAATTTGACACGTGTCACTATCATACAAATGAAAAAAATTCATGTGGAAAATTGCTGGGTGCCACATGGCGGGACAAGTCATCATCGTCATCCAATGAAGATTCGACACGTGGCACCCTCCTAGTGCGACATGTGGCTTCTGGCATCTCCGTTGATAGACCGAGGTTGTTTTTTTGTCCCCCAACTCCTATCCACCGTGCCAACCACCTACCAACTTGGCTATACATTCGTGCCTACATATAGAGTGTGACTTGTTTGTTTTGTTGAAGAACAACTGCAAATTGCCTATTAAAAGGCAACGGTCGGAATGGAACCGCCGACCACCGCCCAAACAGAACAATAAGTCACCGTCGCACCAATGAACTTTCCTTAACATTATATGGAGCCCAGTTGATTTACTACAATGAATAAACCGATAGCTTTAATTTAAAAATGAATCCCCTAAGTTAAAAACAAACCAACTTTTTAATCCAATGAAAGGATTAGACAAAAAACTACCTAGGAAACAATAAGCCCGAATCCAAATAATTTGAAGAGGATTAATGATTTTTATGGAGAATATTGTTGATTCTTATGTAAATAAGGGGGATTATAATATTTTTTATGTAAAATTGGAGAGATAAGGTGGATTTTGTAAATCAATTGGTTATTAGCCCAATTGAGTAAATTTTTTTGTATAAAAGGAGGGGGGGTTAGAGGCTTTAGGGGGACATTATTCAGAATCTAGTTTATACATGATTCAGATGTTGAAGACTTGAGATAATTTCTGGAGAGACAAATTGCTGATCCTGTATGTCGGGAGAATGCTAGAATTCCGTCGTGCTTGAAGGGAAAAGCTTGTAAACAGATGTAATGCCAAATTTATGAAGATATTAATCGGATCGGTCTACTCTTTGGAGAGGGGCCCAGAGACGTAGTCGTTCTTACGATGAACTTCGTTATCAAGCTGTTTGCATTCTCTCTTTCTTGTGTCTCTTTCTGAATTTTGTCTTTTTGTCAATTCCATTAGTTTAATTATGTTGTGGTGTTGATTTCATTTTAGTAATTTCGAGATTGGAACTGTAATCTTTATGCATTCTTTAAGCAAACATCTTAGATCCTAAATCAGATCAAAGCATACCAATGCCACCTTTTCCTAACCATTGGGACATACCAAAACTTGACAAATATAATGGAAAAGGAGATGCTAAGAACCACTTAAGACAATTTTGTGCCACTACCATGGAATTTGCAGTTGATGAAACGTACCTTATGAGATTATTTCCTCGCAGTCTAGGAGGAGAGGCTATGGAATGGTTTTCACGATTACCCCCGACCATCAAATCTTTTCAAGAATTGGTTGATAGATTTGTCTCCAATTATAGTTTCAATTGTGACCTTAAAGTGACCATGACAAACCTTTTCAACACTAAACAAAAACAAGGTGAATCTTTTGTGTCATTTTTACAAAGATGGAGACATTTAACAAAACGATTGCATTATTCCATTCCTGATCAAGAATTGGTTGACCTCTTTTGTCAAAATTTGAACAAAGAAATCGGAAGGGAACTTCACCTCAAATGCTTGGATTCCTTTGATGAAGCCATAGAAATGGGATTTCAAATTGAACAAACCCTCATCGATGATGGAACTATTAAGCTTAATAATGACAAAGATCAAAAATTGAATTCAAACAACAAGACCCCTTTTTGGGTTAAGAACAAGAATGTAGTCAATGACGGAGTTGTCAATGCAAAAGCAACTAAAACATCATTGACTGTTTACAATCTCAAAGGTCCATCTTCAGATAAAGGCATAGAAAAATAGAGAAGTTTCCCTAAACGAAATTTTACACCATTGGGACAATCACTTGAATCTGCATTAAAAGAACTTCTTGAAACCAATATTATAACATTACCCGAAATCAAGGATTATAATCCACAAGTCAAACCCCCATGGTGGAATGAAGATCACTTTTGCGACTATCATAGACACAAAGGACATAAGAAAAATAGCTGCAATAAAATTTGACATTTAATACATGACCTTATTGATAACGGTAAGATAGCAGTTGACAGACACACTCCTTCTGGTAACTCTGATTGCGAGGTGTTTAAAAACCCTTTCCCTAAGCATGACAAGGATAAAGGAAAGGCTCTTGAATCTGGTGATGGTGTAAACTATACTACTGCTAAGTATGATTATACCATACATAACATCAGTGAGGTCGATAATCATGTCAACAATTTCATTATAAAATGAAAAAAACCTGGTTGCAAGGTTACTACCCGCAAAGGCATTGTTACCCTTAAAGATCCTAATGCAAAACTTGCTACACCCGCTTCACAATACAACCTCATAGAGCACTTAGGAAAAACACCCGCACAAATTTCTATACTCGAGCTGCTATGCCTATCTCCTGAGCATAAAGCTATCTTAGATAAAGCACTTGCTACTACTATAGTGCCTACAAACCTACATGTAGATCAATTCCAAGCTATGGTGGGACACATCACTTCTCCTCATACTCTCACTTTTACTGAAAATGATGATTCATCCCTTCGACAACCACATAATGTAGCTTTACACATTTAGTCCTCATCCATAATGTTAAGATCAAGTGAGTTTTGATAGACAAAGGAGTAGGCCTTAATATTTTCACTCAAGAATTGATCACAAAATTAGGGTTCTCTGAAAATGCAGTTGATCCAAGTAAAAGGATTACCATAAAGGCATATGATGAAGAGGAACACTCATCTAAAGGATCAGTTACTCTACCAATTAGAATTGGCCCTGTGGTAAAGGATGTGGTTTATCAAGTCCTTGATCTCCCACTGACCTATATTATCATCCTTGGAAGACCTTGGATTCATGCAATGCAAGCAGTACCTTCTACATACCACCAGTGCATTAAATTCCCCCACAATGGTGTTGAAATCACAATACGAGGAGATCCAAACCCTTTCATGTATTTCCATAATCTAAGCCCTAAAACTGAAATCACAATCCCAAGCAACCGTGAAGCATTTCCTTCCCAAGCATATGTTGATCCTCAGTCCTTAAAAGCATCTTCCTCCAAATCCAATGCAACCAAGATCAAAATACAAGTAAAAGAACAAGGAGTAGGAGAATATACCTTGAATCGTGCCCTTTGCATTGGAAAGCTACCTTTATCTCCCCACACCTGTGGCAAACCACAAATGACTAAGACCACATCTGATGCAAATACTACAATGATTTTTAAATCAACTACTTTCAAAAAATGGGGAGCCCTTTATAATGAAACAAAAGAAGATGATCTCTTAAAATGGTTATACAAAGATGAAGACACAAAAAAAGAACAGACTGAAATAAAGATACCTATTGAACAATATGGTAAAGGATTTGGTATTATGAAACAAATGGGATATGATGGTAAAAGTCCTCTTGGCTTACAGAAACAAGGTATCTTGGAACCAATACAACCTACTTGTATGCAAAAAGTCCCTGGTTTAGGATATGATGCGCAGAAAGATAAGACCTTGAGTACCGCGTGTGCTTCAAGTAAGGAAGTAGAGTCCTCTAATGCTACACAGACAAATGAGGAAAGTGCCATTGATGAATTCATTGACATTTATGACTATGATAGTGTCCCTACCCCTGAACCCGATCATAATATTTGTACCCTTGAATCCATTCAAAATATTGATTTGAATCATGATTCTTTACCCTTGGTTGACCCCGAACTCATTGATTTCGATCAAAAGGGACCACCACAATTGGATGTATTTGAAAATGATGAGGAAATCATATATTTTCTAGGAGCACGAGAAGACACACCCCTTGAGGATCATAAAGAAGGATTCATCATGGAACTCAACATTGTGGCTTATTTTGGGGGGAGTGCCAAGCCTTTCAGTGGCAAAATTATTGAAAATATAAATAGGTCTTCTAGTGAAAACTGCTCTGCGAAACTATTAGACCTAAAAGAAGTAAAAATAAAGGACGTATCTAAGGGTGAAAACCTCTCTGAGGCGCCTGAGGATGGAAGGCTTGACACACTTCCCTTAGCAGTATATCATGAAAAATCATCTATGTTGGTGGAGAAGACAATACCAACAAATCTGGGCACAAAAGAAAAACTAAAGATAATTCATTTAGCAAAATCATTAACACCTGAAGAGAGAATAGAGCATATGCAGTTTTACAAGGAAATACATGTTAACTTTGCATGGTCTTATGCAGATATGCTAGGACTTGATCCAGATCTAGTAATGCATCACTTGTCTTTACCACCGAGGGCAAAACCTGTTAAACAAAAGTTGAGAAAAATGCACCCACACATTGCTCTATTGGTAAAAGCTGAATTACAAAAGTTGCTAGATGTGGGCTTTATCAGACCTGTTGACTATGCTGATTGGATTTCAAATTTAGTACCAGTTTCAAAACCTGATGGGGGCATCCGAGTTTGCACAAATTTTAGAGATTTAAACAAAGCTTGTCCTAAGGATGAATTCCCACTTCCAAACATTGACATGATAGTGGATTTGATAGTAGGGCACGAGATGTTATCCCTCATGGACGGTTTCTTAGGCTACAATCAAATTAAAATTGCTCCTGAAGATCAAATTAAGACAACATTCCCTTGTCCTTGGGGAACCTTCTGGTGGAATGTCATGCCCTTTGGGTTGAAGAATGCCGGAGCTACCTACCAACGTGCAATGAACACTATCTTCCATGACATGATGCATAACTATTTAGAAGACTATGTGATGCAGGAGCATCCAGTGGTGTAAGGGCAATCTTGCATCACCCAAAAATAGTTAAATTTCAAGTTTCTCAGTTTTTAGATGTTTTTACATTTTTGGATACCCTTTTCGTCATAATGGAATCTTGAACTTAT
>VDFB02270651.1:604825945-604886347 GCA_007258455.2 Sequoia sempervirens | reverse complement strand
AAAGTAGAAGGAGCAGAGAAGCATAATGGACAAATCAAATACAAGTGGATACCAAAGAATACAAAGAAAGATTATCCCTATCAAACTCCATTAGTCAAAGAAACTATGGGGAAAAATAAGAAAGGGAAAAGTATCCATCAAAGATGTCCACAAAAGCAAAAAAAGGCTTCTCAAGCGACGTACAAAGTATATCAAGCAGTTGGTCCTAATTACATGCACACTTTCGTATCCACCCATCATTGCTCATCTTCCCAAGTTTGGAGAGTCAAAGGTTCCAAACTATCAACCAATCCATCTCCTATCCGTAAACACACTCCATCCACACCTCCACACATGATATCTGATTCTCACATTGACCATGTATTGGCAACGACCCTTTATCATAAGGATTCAGAAGGCACTCTATCATGATGTGCGCACAAAGATAAAGTCAACTCCGGTATCAACAAAGCAGATTAGGAATCTCAAAACTTGTATTCAAATGCATGTATCTTAGCAAAGCAACTTCTTCAAGCAGGCTATCAATGGTACATCATGATAGAAGCATCTACATCAGCAACACCTTGTGGTTTGGCATGAGATTAAAATATTTCAAAAAAAGTAAAATAAAAATAAAAAAAATAAAAAAAAATCATAAAAAGGATTTAAAATAGTAAAGAAAAAAATCGTCCTTTAGTGAAAACCACTTCGGTGGCACTTTGGGCAGGTACCATGATGAAAACCTGGCAAACAGGCATCATGTGTAGAATCAAGCATCTACGTGCGCTAGTTTAGGTGAAAGCATCTTATCCCGTCCATAATAAATCCAACATTCCATCCATCTCATCCATAATAAATCCATTTCATCCATGAACCATTTATCCAAACCATCTGCATCCATATTCCACATTATCTTGATCTTGATGAAATTTTGGTGCACACTTTATACTTGCTTATGGTAAACATCTTGACATGGGTCACTTTCATTGATCCTATCCTACCCAACATTATTTGAGCCATGAAGCATTATCCAATGAGCATCCTCTGATCAAACACCTTATCTTAGCACAAGATAATCCATATCCCTCCATCCACACACCTATCCAAGCATCCATCCATGACATTCCATACATTGCTAGACACTCGGGGTAGATATTTACATCTCGCTTCAAGAATAAATCCTGATCTATATCCTCCAACTTATGTGGCGATCCGAATATTTAAAAACGTGAAACCAAATTGGTCAAACCACTTGTGAGCAAAAATCCAAATCACTAGCCCATGGCATATTTTGACAAGAAGATGTTCCTTATCAAGCTTCATCTTTCATCGAACATCAATCCAAATAATCGCTATCAGTTGCATCTAAGTTGCACTTCAAATGTCACATCAAAACATTCAAAACAATTTTGTTCCAAATCAAGCTTCAAAATCCTAATCAATCAACTCTAATCAATCCATCATCATCTTGGGATATCCATCTAATCCTTATGTTTGCTTAGCACTATCACCTTTGTTGTGTATCCTCGACAATATTATCATCATCAATCCCTCATCATCTTGAGGATATCTTTCCCCGAGCCTTGTGTTGCTTAACTATCGCCGCATTGTTGTTGTGCATCCTCGGGAATGTTATCATCATCAATCCTGATCAATCAAATCATTGCATTGTTGTGTATCCTCAACAATGCTATAATCATCATCAATCCATCAATTTGATCAGTCAACCTTAGCTTGGTTTTCAGCAAAATCCCAAACAATGCTGATATGTCACACATGTCCATATCCATACGTTAAATCGTGTGAAAACGCAAAAGCTTATTCAAACACATCAAAATTTCAAACCTCAAAAGTCGAGGAAAAGCATCAAAACATGGGTATCTGAACTCGTTGTCTCACAAAGGCTTAAAAAAGCGTAGGCAAGGCTAAAATCTTTGATCATTTGAACTACAAAATCCAAAACATTAAAAACATACGAAATCCAAAAACATTCATAAAATCTCAGAAAACCCCAAAACATTCGAAAAATCAAAAATACCAAAAACAACCTCAAAACATTCCAAAAATGTAAAAAACATCCAAATATTTGAAAATCCGTTCATCCCATCTCGCTTTCACCCACAATAATCAATCATCCATAATAAATCAATCATCACACTCATCCTTTGACAAAACAAATAGAAACAACCACAACAATCAGCAAAAAAGCAAGCTTCAAATGTAAAATCAAAATTGAAACAACAAAATTTTAAATGCAAAATCAAACTCTTGATCATTTTCAAACATGTCAATCAACCTTATATCAACAACTTATCAAACAAATCATCAACCCATCATCATCCTATACAATGCATGTCCTAGGATATATCATTCCGACAATGGGCATCATTTTGGATATCACTTTGAATTCTTATCCTATCAAAACACATCCCCTTGGCTTGCAGTATGAAGAACATTGGCTTGTTTGTTTGCTTGATCTCTTCTTTTGATTTATCTTATTGTACCCATTCCAATGACCTCTCAATGATGTCTAATCAAAATGATTTAGAGAGAAAGGAATGGGGCAATGATCATTATCTTTTGTTTTTTGTGCTTGGTTGATGTTCTTGTAATATAACCTTGGCGAATACTTGCTTTGTTAGGTGTGTGTGGAAGGTGTTTTGGGCAGCTTGTTGACTATTGCATTGATGGGTTATACCTTTCCGTGTTTTGGTCTGAGATGTTTGAAACTTTTGAAGTGCATCCTAGCAAGGTTTCTGTATGTCAGGTATGAACAAGAATACTCCTATCTATTTTTCGAGTCCAAGTCCATTTCACTAGATACAACGCCATCTTGGTCGTCTATACCTTGATGCATCGTATTTATGTGTGTTATCAAACAATACGGTAATTGGAACTTTTAAAATCCCAACTCCTCGGTAAGAAAATCATCATCATCATCATCATCTCTAATAAAGTTGGCATATTGGTGTCTCTTGTCATCATCTTATTTTCTTCCTACTTCCTTTTGTGCTAACATGGCACCAGGATAGTTAATCATAAATCATCGCTAATGCATCCATCCTGCATCCACAAACTGTCGGCATATTGCATAATGCATATCATATCATATAGAAAATATTAATCATACCATATGCATTCATCCCCATCATTGCATAATATAGATTGGTTATTCTAAACATCTCATAATCTATATATTTATCATCCACTGCATAATCATAAAAGCATCATTATATCATATCATGTGCATCCATATCATCCATTACATATAAACATCATAATCATCTCATCATCAATAATGTCACTATCATGGTACAAATCAGGATCAAGTGGGTGTAATATATCAAAATAGGCATGAGGCTAGCCATGGCTGATGAATATCTACATCATCAAAATTTTTCTACATCAAACTTTCGAGTTGAACTGATCTTGAACCTCTTTGTCAAGAGATCGACCCTCAAATCAAACCTCTTTTCCCGATCTCTCGAGGGGGCAATATACCGGCGTAATTCTTTATTCGTTGGGGCAGCAATGGGGCATTCGAAAAAATTAGAGAATTTTTGACTTTTGATCATGGCAAGGTTATTCTTTGAACCAACGCAACAAGTGCATTGCTTCCAAGAGGGGAAAAATGTAGACACGTAAAAAGTAGTAATTGATATTGCACACTCGATCCAGATCTACTAACATCGCTTCATCCTAAATTATCCCTCTATCTAACCATTTAATCGAATGGCCTTATTTGAATAAAGTAATCATAATTCCCCTTTTAATTAAATAAATCCCTCAATTTAATTAAATCATTGTCTCTGTGTAATTAACTAGGTCATTCCATCTTCCTATCTTTATTTAATTAAATAATCCATATTATTTGATTAAATCTCTAAAACTCATCTAATTAAATTAAATAAATCAAAAATTTATCTAATTTAATCTAACATCACCCCCTTTGGTTAAATAAATCAAAAATATTTATTTAACTAAGTTTAAATCATTCTCTTCTCATTTTGAGTTATTTAAATCCTAAAATCTAAGTCAAAATGGTCAAATCAACTAACATCATTTAAATTAATCAAATCATGATTAATGCTAATCCTAATCACTCAAATCCTCTAGATTTTGCAACTTGCACATGAAAATTAATTTAATTGATTTATAAATCATCTATTTTCATTCAAAAAGGCATTAAAATAGAATATTCCTCAAATTTGAAATCTCCCCAAAAGGACTTGTCCCTTCCAACAAAGCATTTAAAATCTCTTACATTTCCTTTTCTTGAGCCATGTGCATTTGCTTCACCTTTCACCTCATCCTTCAAGCCATATTTTGAATTTGAATCTCCCCCCTCTTTGCACATTCTTCAAAATGTGCTCATTCCTCAACCATTCACATGATGACATGTGGCTTCTTCTCATTTTTTGAAGATTAGTCCCACATTCATCCCTTTAGCCTCTTCTCTAATCAATCTCATCTATAAATGAAGAGCTCATCTTCATTTGATCCATCCACAATTTGAGTAAACTTATTATGCTCAAATCATTAGCAATTTTCATCCATTATCATTGAGTTGATAGCTAGGTTATGCAAATTTTTCTATTGGAGCACTCATCAAGCATCAACAAAGTGGATCACTCATCATCATACATCAATCTTGCATCATAGGAGTTGGGAAAGGGCCAATTTTCACATCAAATTGGCACCAATTCCCCCATGGGATCAAGAGTTTTCTTGTTTTAATAGGATTTTAATCTATTTCATTGTGTTCTTCATTCTTCTTTCCTATTTTAAACTATGCTAATGGATTTCATGGGGAATCCTTGTTCTTACTTTCATATTACCTTCTAATGTGTTTGTTCATTATGTTTTTCAGGTATTAGGATTGGGGTTAGACATGTAGTAAATGGGAAAGATTATGATTTGTGTGAATTGCTTCTGCAACAACTTCTAGAGAACTTGCATCAAACCAAAATAAAGAAATATGCTTTCAAGTATGGAACACTAATTGTTTGCTTGCTTTTCCACTATTTAAGGGAGCTACCTAGAAGTAAAAACATTGTGTGGGACAGAAGAAGATTGGTGGCACACCAAATTTTTGATTATTTACAAAACATTGGAGATTATAATGCATAGGTTGATGCATTGATTGTATTTTTGGTAGTATTCCAAAGAAACATGTATGAAAGAGAAATAATTCCTAAAAGTTTAGTGGAGAAATATGCAAATTACATAACCTTTTTGGTATCCACTGATAAATGCATAATAGAGGTAGTTGAACCTAGAATAATATGGATTGAGCCTCTAGGATATGAGATTGTTGAGAATGAGGCTAAGAGATACATTGAAATACTATTTAATAGTGTGAAGGACTCGTCCCTGCCTAGACATGGCACATATAAGGATAAATTAATTGAAGTATACTTGGAAACCTCAACTCCTACCAGAACAAAAAGAGTGAACAAAAAAGTTGAACAACTCTTTGGAATGTATGGCCTTTCAAAAGAAGAAGTTGACAAATTAAGGGAAGTTGCAACAGAAACGAAAGCCAAGAGAGCTAGTGAGTCCTTCAGACCATATAGATTAGGAAGAAAAGCTTCCACCCCTACCTCTGCATTTCCAAATCCTACTACCACAACTACCGTTAAAGGGAAGAAGGTGGAGCCTAGTGCTTCAACAATAGTTGATGTGTCTGTACCCTCTGGACCTCGCATCTAGACCACAAAGAGGAAAAATGTACCTCTGGTAGCACCTCCTACTACCTCTAGAAGAAGAAAGAAAAAAAAAGAATCTAGAGGATGAAACTTAAGTGATGTTGTGGAAGAGGAGATTGAACTTGGTTTAGAAGAAAAAAGAACAATTGAAAATAAATAGAAGAAGCAATGTTTCCACCAATGGTGAAGGTGCCTCACAAGAGGCTAGCACTGAATTGAAAAAGGCTAAAGTCAATATTGTGGATACCTTTGAAGAAAAGGAGATAGAAAAGGAAAAAGAAGATTTTACAATATATGTGCACACGAAGCTTGAGAAGAAAGAGGAGAAGAAAATAGATGAAGGCACACCAAAGCCTAAGAAGAAGAATTCCAAGACTCCTTCGGTAAGAGCCCGTTCACCTATAAAGTTGGATTCTTTGGTTAACAATATGTTAGATCATGATGGTTTATTAGAAGCCAATACCAAATTTTATGATGAAGTTGATGAAGAAGATAATAAAATAATTATAGATTCCATTATTCAGTATATGATCATTTTGGATGCAAACATGGACAACATGAAGAAGAGGGTAACTAATGTTGTATGGAAAGCCTTGGTAAAAAGAAGACATGAAGCTATTAAAGCTAAAAAAGATCAAAACTGATGCTTTGAATGAGATTGGATCCTTCTATCTAAGGATGATAAGGCTACCCTACTGGAAGTATACACAAAGCAGTTTAGGGTAAAGAAAAGAGTTACCATTCTTATGGCCAGAGAAAAGGACAGTACAAAAAAGTTGAAACAAGAAACTTTTGATACATTGAGAGATATGGCACAAAAATTTGGGATGATTGTTGGTTCTTCATCTGATACAACTCAAGGAGCTTGGTAAGGATAAAGCTACAAATGTAGAGGAAAATATTCCTCCCATTTCTAATTTACTTATTTTTTTAGAAATAATAGAAGAGATAAATGATTATTCTATAGAAGAGACTCCACATTTGGATGTTTTAGGGAATACAGTTGATGAAACACATTCTCCTCCAAAAGACACTGAGAATACAATCGATGAAGATAATAAAGATCATAATAAGAATGATGTTAATGATAATACTGAAGATCACCATGAAGAATGGAAGGAGGATATCAGAAATGAAGGTGAAGAAAATAAAAAGGGAGAAGAAGAATAAAGCAAAGATGAAAAGAACAATGATAAGAATGATGATGAAAATAGAAAGAAGGATGAAAACAAAGATAGTCAAAAGGAAAAAAACTTCAAAAAAGAAGAAGAAGAAGAGAAAGAAGAGAACCGAGAAGAAAATGAGGTTGAAAGAAATAAAGAACCCCAAAAGACCATGGACCCATCAAAGTCATCCGAAGAATCCTTCAAAAATGCTCTCAAGGGTCTTCTGACAAGACAGTTAAGGATTCAACCAATCATTCCACCATAGTTGATTCAACTCCTGTCATAACAAGGCTATGTAGATCTGAATAAGATCTCACCTATTTAGAGGATGGAGCTCAGAGATTATTTTATTGCCATTGGGAGAAAAGAAATTATTTAAACTCATCAAAAGGGGACTAAGATAATCAATGATTCCATCAAGGCTCTATAGGATGCAACCCCTGCTATCGCTGTTGATGATTCTCTAACACATGTTGAGAATTTTATGTTTTTGGTTGATTCAATTAGAGAGTACACCTCTAATATAAAGGAGTAGACTGTAAAAGAGGTAGAATCAAGGCTTGCAGAGAAAAGATTGATTGAACTACAGGATAAATGTGCAACTACACATAGCAAGGTAATGAAATGCTTGAAAGATGTGAAGGAATGTGAAGATGAAGCTCAGATATATTCTTATATTGCATGAGGTGGCCAGATGCCACTCAAGGCATTAAAGAATTAATGGAATCAATAGAGTCACAATTGGCTAATTCCTCTAGAGCTTATGACATTACAAAAGATAGAAACTATGCCTCTTGGACTACCATTTTAGACTTGCAAAACAAGTTTTTCACTTTGCAAAGATAGAAAGAGGATGTTATAAGGTGGTTTGTTAAGCTTGGAGACTTGGTGAAGACCAAGCACATTCCGATGTCAAGTGCCCTTGTGGATGCAAAAAATATAGAAAAGATAAATCCTAATCTGATCACTTCGAAAGAGGGAGAGGAGAGTTTGATAGAGTTGGAATCAATGTATAAGGAACTTGCTACAACTAAGAAGAGTTGGGATGAAGGGAAATTTTCTTAGGAAGCTATTCTCAAGGAGCTTGAAGGTGATTCTTCCTTCGGGTGAACACATTTCACCTTGTATATTATTACTCTATTTCAATTGCTTTCAGTTTTTCTTTCTTGTACATATGATCAAATATAATTCTTAAGATGACTCCCTAAGGGGGAGCTAGTCATTTCATCTCAGTTGTCTTTCTATACATGTGTCTCAACAAAACACCCTTTATCCTTGATGTCAAAGGGGGAGAATTATTAGTGCTAGATTTGTGTTAAAGAAGTTTTGAGAGTTGTGTTAATAGATGTTTTGGGAGAAGTTTTGATGTATGTTTGAAAGGGGGAGTTCATACAATTGTTAAAGACAATTTTGAAGTTAAATTTTTGGAGATTCATTTTTGGCACATGTTTCCATCAATGAAAAAGGAGGAGATTGTTGGAAGAATGAAGAAGAAACCCTTTGATGTGTTGTCATTGATTCCAACATTGTTTGTGGATAGTTTTGTTTGATTCAGTCAATAGTTTTGGTGATACCTTGATCTGGTAATTTGGTCTAGATTTTCTCATGTTATAAGATAATCTTATGTACTTACAGTATGTTTCTTAGGACTGATAAATACATATATGATCAATATTTCAGTGATTTTGGTTAAACAAGCTGAAATTTACAAGTAACAAAAGATTAACATATAGTTTTTTGGCTTATACAGTGCAATATGGTATGTGTTATTTGGTTTGTATTCCTTCAATGTTTGGAATGATGTCAAAGGAGGAGAAGTATTGGCGCTAGATTTGCGTTAAAGAATTTTTGAGAGTTGTGTTAACAAATGTTTTGGGAGAAGTTTTGATGTATGTTTGAAAGGGGGAGTTCATACAATTGTTAAAGACAGTTTTGAAGTTGAATTTTTGGAGATTCATTTTTGGCGCATGTTGCCATCAATGACAAAGGAGGAGATTGTTGGAAGAATGAAGAAGAGACCCTTTGATGTGTTGTCATTGATTCCAACATTGTTTATGGACAGTTTTGTTTGATCTAGTCAATAGTTTTGGTGATACCTTGATCCGGTAATTGGTCCAGATTTTCTCATGTTATAAGATCATCTTATGTAGTTACAATATGTTTCTTAGGACTAATAAATACATATATGATCAAGATTTCAGCGATTTTGGTTAAACAAGCTGAAATTTACAAGTAACAAAAGATCGACATATAGTTTTTTGGCTTATACAGTGCAATATGGTATGTGTTATCTGGTCCGTATTCCTCTGATGTTTGGAATGAAACTTAGAAATTTTGGGAGATGGTTTACAAGTGTTATTAGTGCATATATTCCAAATGACACATGCCTACATGATAACATGATTGATTGATGTTGGTTAGATTGGCTTATTTTGTGATTAGGTCTAATTCTTGGCCGACCTAATACTTGAAATTATGCTATGAAGATTAATATGTATTGCAGATGTTAAGGGGATCTATTTTAGATCCATGTCAACTTAAATCAAGTTTTTCACATTTTATTGGAGTGAGAAAAAGTTTTATTTTAAGTATGAATACGAAAAAGTGTTCTTGAATTAAAATAGGGCTACATCTAATTAGGTTGACCTAATTGATGTATGCGGATGTAATAGGCTATATATGTGGAACATTTTTGAGTTGCATAGAGTGGTTGACAAGGTAATGTGATGTGTGTGAAATTTGATATTTTGTGAATTTGCGAAAAATTAGTATAAGGGCATAATTGTTGTGTATGTTGAGAGACTATAAAGCAGAGCAATATTTTGTATTTAGAGCTTCATTGGAACTAAATTCAACACAAGGTGCATCTTTCATTAGTTCACACTTTGGATTTTTAAGCCACTTTTGTTTTGTATCTATTTATGGCTATGAGCCTTATAAGGATAGTGAGTCCTGATAGTGATCCCTTGTAATATCTTATAACCGGTTATAATATATTGTGAGTTAATCCTCGCCGTGGTTTTTCCCTTTTTGGGTTTTCCATGTAAAAAATCCTGGGGTTCATGTGTTATGTTGTGTTGTGATCTCTTTCATTTTTTCATTCATAGCTATAGTTAGATATGTTTTGATTATTGGTTGGATTATGACTAAATGGTTTAATAGAATAATGATTCATCCCCCCTCTTAGTATTCTGGGTGTTCAACAAGATCAAACTATTTTTGCTTAGGAAGGAATAAATTTTGACTTGGTTATCTAATTTTCATGATTCAAGTGACATCAAAAAGATAATTATATCCTATACACAGATATCACACCCTTTTTCCCAAAAAGTTAACTAGGTATTTGTTATTTAATCAAATCTCATATTTTCCTTTTTTTGTTTATTTTCTTAGAAAATATGCAAATAGGTCAATTTTTTTGGGGATCAAAGGGGATTTTATTGCATTGTGGGGGTCTATACTACCATAAAAATTCATTAATGTATTTTTTCATCAAATAATCATGTATCCAATGCATATTTCTCCGTTCACTCCATGCAACTACTATGATTGGAAGAAAAAAATAGAGATACATATAAAGAAACAAGGGCTATACAAAGTGACCATGGGTACAAAACTTGAACCTACAAGAGTTGTTGAGAAGAGAAAATGGTTTAATAGGTGTGATGAGGCTTTTGGGACACTATATATGTCTATGTCTCTTGATCTTCACTTTCATGTTGAATCTTGCATATCACCCAATTAGATCTAGACTCAATTGTAGTCCTTGTTTGGGAAGAAGGATACTTTGAAAGTTTTTCAATTGGATAATAAGATTATTGATTTGAATCCTAGATATTTTTATAGCATCTATGAATTATTCACCAAACTCAAGTCTCTCATATTGTAGTTGACACAATATGGCATTCAAAAAGATGAAACTCAAATGATTCTTTCCATCCTTGCCAAGCTTGGTCTTGATTATCTAGTTTTTGTTTTTACCTTTTATGTCACTAAGGATACACTTGGTACTAGATTCAATATGATTTCACTTGATTATTTTTGTAGATCACTCACTTGAGATCAAGATAAGTTGGTAAATATGGGCTCATTAAAGTCTTCCAATTCATAGGTTCTTATTGCATTACTAGGTACCACAGATCCAAAGGATTCAAATGACAAAGGAAAGAAATAAAAACAAAAGGATTCCAAGTCACATGAGAAAGCCAAGGACTTACATTCACAAGATAGGTATAATTCTTATTCCTTTTCTAAGGGGGACTCATCTAAGAAGGATTGACCAAAATGTGCATATTGCACAAAGACAGTGTTGATGATGTTTTCTGCACAGCAACAACTCAGACAGAATATGAAATCCTATCTCTCTTCAAAGGTGAATCTCTATCAACAAGCCTCAAGAGATGATCCCAAGGTCTTTAATTTCAGGTCTTGACAATGCATAAACAACTCAGTAATAAATGTGAAAATGCTAGTAATCACAATGAGACCTTACTACAAGCAAAGACTGAATCTTCAATTTATCAGATCTGGCAATATGATGATACTTCAACCCTAAATCTAACCCAATGATAAAAGAAATAACAAAATATATAAGGTTTCGAAGAGATTTCTAGATTAAACTACTCGTAAGATTAACAATGTAATTGACAAAACACTCAAAATGGACCAATCCCTCAGTAACTGATTTCTACTTGACCCAGATGGATCTGTAATCTTATAGAAATAGTGCAATCTTCTAAGGTGTTAAAGATTTTCAGATCATGAACATTCATTCAAAACAACCCTATTGCAATTGAAATGAATAAACCTTCACAATTGAACTAAGCACAATGAATATAAAAGTCCAGGCTAACTTTGCAAAGCAACTAATAGTCAGTTGGTTGCAAAAAGTATGGACCAGGGATTGCTGCAACACTTCAAATATCAAATCATAAACATCATTGAATCAAATCTAATCCTAAATATCCAAATATCAATCTTCCTCAAAGCAATTTTAAAGATAGAATAACAAGGACCATGCAAGATAAATCAACACAAGAGAATTCACCAAAAGCACAATGTCTCCAATTGTATTGAATCACCCAAAGTAGCAACAATTCCAATATTCTGTTACAAAACTTGCTTGAAAATGAACTAACTTCTAATTTCTACTCTACTGCTTAATTCGCTTTAGCTCAAACTATCTATATATTTCTTCTAACCCTTACAAATGAGGCAAAATTCCATATAAATAGAAGTCCCCAAAATATGTCGGCCTAGCTAGGTTTTACAACAATATTTGGCCACAAAACAAGTCGGCCAAGAGAAATTCAAAATGAAATAAAATATGCATTAAATGCATGAACTTCATCTAGGTCGGCCTGGGATCCCCAATGTAGCTTAGACCAATGCATGCAAAATAATAGGGAAGCACAAATCTTGATGTAGCCCAGCATTAACTATCTCCCCCTTTGTCTTTATTTTGATCCAACATTTCATGCACCTTTAAAAGCACCCTATCCAAGTCGGCCATAGGTGGTAAAGGAAAAACCTTAAGTTGGCTCTCAATTGATGTAATATCTTCCCTTGATTGTTTCACCAATTTATCCCACTCAACCTTATATGTTAGATATTTATCAATCACAGCAATATAGGTGGCCGCATCATCTAATTGGTGCTCAGTAACAGGATCATCACCAGTTGGAGCATAAACATCCTGCCACCATTTCCTCAACTGTTCCAAGCTCAAATGCTTGGGTGTAATCTTTCTTCTCCCTGTCATTATCTCAAAGAAAGCAATGCATCCATTATAAACACCAGTTAGGTTATCTTCAATTTTGCTCCTCTACTTGTAGATCTTCTTCAGATGCTTCTGCCTAATTTGCAAAGCCTCAAACCATTCCCAAGGTTCGGCAGCTCTAGAGGATAGGAGAATTCCATCGCTTACAATCTTATCCTTGGTATACTCCATGATGGTTTTAGTTTTTTGCAACAAGAGGTCTGTATCTTCCTTATCTTGAGCTAATACCTCCTTTAACCAATCCTTTTCCCTCATAGCATCTCCTCCAGTTGAGAGAATGTCCTTGATAGCATCATTTCCTTTGGATTGCACCCCTTGTAACCAACTTGCAGTAGCGAGAGTAGTAGCTTTCATCCTTTCCAGCTCAGTGATAGTTTCTTGGGGTAGGAGATTTGCAGCAGAGGATGAAGGACCAATGGACTGTAAGGGTTTCATTAGATCCTCCAAACATTTCTTGAGTTTTTAATTCTCTTTCTTCAACTCCTGTTTAGTTTGGACTTCTTTTCTTAATCTTCCTAGGATAGCTGCACTAGAACCTTGATATTCTTCAATGTATTGCTCCATGGAGGTGGATCCTAGATTGATGGTTAGCAGATTATAATCCTTTCTAGCTACATCATCTCTGTTTTTATCTGGAGCAGGAGTGGCAATGTGGATGACCCTGTTGTTTGCTGCATCTCTTTCAATTTTGGAGATAACCCTGGCCTTCTTCTTTCCTTTATCCTTTCCTATCTTAGCCAACAATTCATCCCAATTGGGTGGGGTATCTTCTACAAAAACTTGCTTTCTCTTTATTTCTTTGTCCAACCACTCTGGAATAGTGGATTCCAATTGCACTTCACTCTCTCCTACTTCCTCCTGTTGACCTTCATTCAAATCCTTCTTCTCAGGAGTCTCATCTGCCTTATCTTCCTTTTCTTCAACATGTTCCTCATTGTGCTCAGGTGACAGAACCCTAACTGACTCTTCTTCTCTTTGAGGAGATTTAACTTCTTTAGTTCTAGCTAGTGAATTCTCATATGCAACTAGTGGAGGCTGCATTACTTTCTCTACTTCTGCCTCAACATTATAAATCTCACCCTCACGAAATTCTTCCCCTTCTATATCTTGACGATCCTCAGCCTTCTCAAATTCACCTAGTTCTTTGTTTTGAGCTTCAAGGATATCATCATGCTATTCTTCATGAGAAGTAACCAGAGGAAGATCTTTCTTTGGCACATTATCTTTGGGAGGAGTCCTTGACTTCCTTATATACACTTGTGTCTTTTCTCCTGAACTCTCTACATTTACCATAGGTGGAGCAACTTCTTCCTCATCCCTAGAACCCGCCTTTTGTGACAATCTTATGATTCTTCTCATTTTAGGCACAGGAGCACCAACCTTAGGACTCTGCTTTTCAACTTCCTCCACTCCAGGCTTCTTGGTCTTTGAAGTATGCCCCCTTTTCTTAGCAATAGGCTTTCTCTATTTTTCTGTTTCTTGAGCTTTCTTTATTTGAATATCTTTGATCTTGATTTTGAAAGGGGAACTCACCTTACCTTTACCTTTAGGATCTTTCTTAGTTGATTCCTCGAAAGTGGAGTGAGGGTCCAAATCTCCCATCAGATCATAGGTGCATTGTACACCTTCATTTTCCAACTCCTATATTTTATGCTTTAGCCACATCTTGGTATACTTGGTGACTGGATCCATTAACTGTCCTAATTCTATCTTTTCTTCTTCCAGCCAATCCACCTCACCAATTGGCCTGTCCTTTACCGCCTCATAAGCATGGCCTTGAATCAGGTCCCCATCATCTTCAAGTTGATCTGGAACTGCCTTTACATTAAATAGTCAGACTGATTCAACTAGAAGCTAGGAAAAATTCTTCTTTCTGACCTCATATTCATCATTGCAGTTGGCCCAGTAATCTTCCAAACCAACCTTATGGCTATATTCCCTACTGGCCCTTTTTTGTGCTTCATCGGTGATGTCAAATCTAGACCTCTTGGAATGGAAGGACAAACCAAGAGCACTTATCTCCTCTTCTGAAACTTGAGCTGAACTAATGGAAGGGCATGCCTCTCCAGTGCCTATCCTCAAAGGGAAGTCTCCACCAAAACCAGTCTTATGTTTATCCCTTTTGACAATAGCATCAAAATCACATATCTGTCTAGTAACTTCCAGAAGTAAAATATGATCAGTGGGATACCTTGGAAGCCTGTATGGAGCCTTTTGACACCCATCAATCTTGATGTATGAGAAGGTTGGAAACTGAATGAACCAAGCCCCATATTTCTTGATGAGCTCCTTGGCCTGATCCGAAATCCTCATATGTTCTGCACCCTAAAACAATCTAGTGATATGAATGGTGAATGCATCATTCACCCTCCTGTAACTCGAGCTTCCCAAGTGCAATTGAGGGTAAACCTCATAAATCACGTCCTGTCCAAAGATGCCCCTAGTACTCAATCCCTTGTATGGATGAAATCTTACAAGTGCATAGACTAAGTAGGAAGTCATGGTGAAGGTCTTTGTTTGTAGCACATTGCATAATTGCTCATGAATCACCCTACTTATAACACCTGCCCAATGATAGTTGATCTTCTCCTTTTCCATCCTTGCAATAACATGGCACATCCAACCCTCAAACATACCTACACTTTTCAGACCAACCACCCCGCTATGAAGAGTAATAGCATCATAATACTCCTTTCTAAATTTTTCTCTAAATAACTATTTGGGAAGTTTGGAATAGTGAGACTTGTGCCTCTCCAACCAGGAATTGATAAGCTGCTATGATTTAACAGTCTCCTCTTCATTATAATTTTTAGCTACCTCCATACTGAATGCCACCACATGAGATCTATCTGGCATGTCAAAGGTCTGAGCTATGGAGATAGGATTCAGATTAGCCACAATCCTTCCTTGGGGACCAATTATCCTCTGAGTATCTCTGTCATAATTTCTGGCACATTCAAGGACTAATTCATAACACTGCACCGTGGAAGGGAATCCTGCTACATGTGCCAGGCTTGACTCCATCATTCTTTTGGCCACCAAAGGAAGATCCTGTGCTACCACTCTGCCCTTGAATTCCTCATAATCCCATAGTCCAACATTCGTATCCGTTACCTCTGACCAGATAGAGGTAATCTTGCTCTCTGGAAGCTTGCTCTTGATGTCTAGCTTAATTCTCTCTGCTTCAGATATCTAGGATCCTTCCATATCACCCTTGGCTTTCCCAACCACTACCTTGCTAGATTTAGCCTGCACTCAACAAAGGGAACCATAGTAAAGATCACACAAACAAAGGTTAATCAATCAAAATCATCATTAAACCTCATTAAACCTCATATAAAATGATCATATTAAACTTTGGGTTTCAAGACCATCTGTGGAATCCAAGCCGGGGAGGAATTTCAGAGAATTCCAGGCCAGACAGATTCCAGCGGAATGAAGATGAAAACACCTATTAGCAACTCAATCCGATCATTATCAATCAAGAAACAACATAAATTAATCATAAAATGCATAATAATCCCTTAACAAGTCATGTTATTCCATTTTCCATCAAATTCTGGGAAAATCTGCATGGGACGGATTTCTGTGAAGGAAGAGACATTCTGCAAATTTTGAAAAAACTGGGGAACAAAGGATTTCGGGAAAATCCGGAGTCAAAGGAAATTCGCGAAGAAGATGAATCTCCAAAAGCTTTCAAATTTCGGGAAAAAGAAAAAGACAAGGACAATCGAGAAAATCTGGTAGAGTCGAAAAATCCCGAGATGAGTGAAAAACCCAAACTTCGACATTCAATCATGATTTCACCCAGATTAATGGATCAATCATAAATTTCAAGAATCTAGGCCTGCGATGAGTTTGATATGGACCTTCTATAGATTTTCTTAGAATTCTAGGCCAATTCGAAAGCAAGATAAAGTGAAATGGTGATGCCCTAGATATCAAACCCTACAGATCCACCATTGATGCACAGGTAAGCTCAAGATTCAAACTTTTCAACTGCTAAATCCTTACTAGGGGTATTCATGGCTCACAAGTAAGTTATCTCATGATGTGAATGAAAGAGTGAACTCAAAACTTGCTTGGGAAACCAAGAATCAAACAATATCATGCAACCCTAGCCACAAAACTCTCAAAACCACAAAAATTTGAACCCTAAACAAACCAAAAATTCCAAAGCACCATTTACATTTACCAATCAAAAGCAAGGAAATCATATACATACCATTGATGAAGTAGAAATCGATCTCAGAGATAACAAATGCGATTTTAATGGCGCCCAACAAAGACAGCAACAAAAATGCCCAGGAAATCACCACTCAAATCGAACAATTCACAAATCCAGCGCTCCTAATCAAATCCAACACTTAAAGAATGCACTCCTTAGCTCAATGGAACACAAATGATACAACATAATGGAACAAGAGTCCCAAAGATATCATAAACACCCCCTCAAGTAGTACGAATGAACATTAATGCCGTCGACAAGATAGCCTGGGGAAATCCAGAAACCCGATGTCAGAGCGGAATTCAAAAAAATCCGACCCTCGGGGAATTTCACGAAGACCAAAAATTCCTAAGCGACAGCGTTCAGCCGGAGTCTGAGTAGGATCTGGGAAAATCCACATGGGATGGAAAATTTCGAACTAGGGTAAAAACCCAAAATTCACCCAGAACTTAAGATTTTCAATGAATAACTTGGGGAATCACTTAGGCAAGCAAGATAAACATTTAAACTCATGCCAAAGCAAGGTAATCCTCAAAATTGAAGGGCCAAAACACCAAGAGCGAAAGCAAAAGAGGGTCCCTACTTTCAGCGGGGCGTGTGTGCAAAAAATGCACAACAGATAGGACATGATGCACATCAATGTTATGCAAAGAAGATTGATGAGTTGAATCATATTCTACAAAAGAATCATATTTAGTTGCCTTCATCCTCTTATTCCACTTAGAATCTTCACAATCAGGGTCAACCACCATGTCATATTGAGTAGACAAGATGAAAGGCCATGCTCTCTTTTCATCCACCAATTTTCAGTCTAACAAATGGTTTCTTGATTTATGAACCTCACATCAATGGCTCCATCTTTGGGTATGTTCTCTTCATATGAGCCTTTCAAATTACCACATATTTTGATGGGGAATAACACTTATATGAGTGTTATTGGGAAAGGATCCATAGATGTTGATGATGACATATTTTATTATGTACTTTGTATTCCTTCATTATCTTGTAATCTCCTTTTCATCTATCAGATTGCACATAGTGGAGTAGGTAAGAAATTAGAATTTGTACTTGATTCAATGCTTATTAGAGACCTGCATAGTAGATAAATTCTTGTAGTTGGGATATTAGATCTTGCCTCTTTATTGCATGCCTTCTCTCATTTTTCTCCATATGAGCTTTCACCACCATTGAATGGTCTTCACTCTCATGAATCTAGAGTGGATTATATATATGAGGAGAAGTTTGGTCACTTGAACCTATGTGCATACTTCCATCAACCACCTTGGTTCATGAGACTTGTATTGAGCTTCCATCTACTCCACCTCCTACATCTTTAGAGATTAGTTCACTTCAACAGGATTTTTATAGTCTTTTAGTTTAATCTTTGTGGGATGACTACTTGTTAGACATTATAGAGTTATTTGCTAAGTCACACATTGTAGATATTGGGGATGAACTTGAGGATATTCACTTCCTCTTTGATGATAGCTATGGCACACCTATCATCAATTCAACATTAACTTTGGAGGATTTTCTACAAGTATTTTAATAGTTGCTTATATTTGCTTCATCTTATTTGGCTTCATTTGATTTAGACATGTGGAACCTTGAGAAATTTTCAATGGAAAAATCATGAGACCTCTTCTCCCAAGAGTGTTTCTTGTATGTTGAAGGGGATTCCCTTACAAGCTAGAACAACAATGCACAACTAGGTTTTCACAACAAAAATGATCTTTATTACTAGATCGTCATTACAGAGAACATGCCATCTTATGGGTAGATTATTACATGCATATGTTGAGTGTAGATCTTAATTCACATTCGGCTCCACAATGCGTGCTATTCTCACACTTCTGCCATGCCCCCTGTTCTTACATTCCTCCGTCGTTTATATATTTTTCAAGTTCTCTAGGATGGCTTGATCCTCATGTCATAGTTTCCATTTCATCTAATCATCATTCAAAATATCTAAGTCGTTATATCATTATCAGTAGCTACATTGAGTAGGCCAATAGATAGGTACTCCACAACAACAATGTGGAATACATCAAATATCATTCCACCAAGTGTCATAACCTGACTCGTCGTCCATCGCGTTGACCATCATAGTTCATCTACCACTTCAGAATGTCACCAAGACTTTGGGAGATCTCTCCCCAAAAACCCCATGTCACATTGATAAGTTCTTAATGGGATATCACCAGAATGTCTAAGAGACATCAGGGGATCTCACACGGACACCACCCCATCACACTGCCATCGGTACCACCACACCATCGATGAGACATGCCTAGTCGAAGAGACTCAGGAGTATCTCTTGTTGAAACCATGAGGTCACCTCGACACAACAATCAACAAATCCCATAGTCCTTAGAATTTCAAACAAACATGGGATTTCGAAGAGACATCCACATAAATCCCATCAATGTTGCTTTGTCTCTTAAATGAAAATAACAACACGAAATTATAATGTCGAAGAGACTTTAATGCAAGTCTTGTTGAAATGTGCTTTTCTCATTGAAATCCCTATCCAAAGAACCTAGAATGCTGAATGAAGTATCAGGTAACAATGCCAATGTGGAACTCGATGTAGACTGGGCATATGTAACCAGACTAGCCCTTATTTGAACAAAAAAACACAAAATTTGGTGATGCAAGATTGCTTCTATGCCCTGGATGCTCCTGCATCAGACACCTGGGGTAAATTGAAAATGTTTCATGAGCTAAACTCATAAAAATTTGTAGACCTAGTGCTTGTCCTAGATCCACCTATTCACCTTATCATGCTAAACACCTTGCCAAACCTACCTCTATAGTTTAATATCTCTTCCATCCTTCATTCTTCCCCTCTTCCTTCCTTTCTTCACAAATTTCAACTCCCACCAATCTACACTATGGAATGCTAGAAAAGCACATTCATCGATTTTATCTTCTTTAGGTAACCCATGCATTACCTTTTTCCCAGCTACAAGAATCACTTCATTATCAATCTCCATTTGTTTCCTGTGTTCCTCATTTCCTACTGCTCCTGAAAAGTAGGTCTCAACTGCCAATTTAATGTTAGTATCACAATCACCATCTCTCTCCTCTGTATCCTTATCAATGTTAATAATATAAGTAGAATATCCTTCCTACTCATCCTACAATAGACTGTCATCAACTGATGTAGATGAAAGCTCATCAATTGAGCCAACATGAAATTCTTTGCCTTCTTCCTTACTAATAACTTCAATACCTTCATTTACCAGTGTATTCACTACCGCAATAGCTTCATCCACACTAATCTCATTCTACTCACACAAATTGGTAACAACATTTTCTTCTTCCTCCACCAAATATTTCATTCCACTCCTTTCGAATGCAATCATCACAACTACAACTTGTATTAGAAAATTAATCTTCATCCTCATCCTCTTCAACTAACTATTTAGCCCCACTAATCAAACACTTCCTAGCATTGTTGCATACTTTCTCTTCTCCTTTATCTAATGGTTTCAGCTTATGCTTGACTCCATCTTTCGTGAAATGGTAGGTATTAGCATACCCATCATGAATTGCTTTCCTGTTGAACTGCCAAGGTTTTCCTAACAATAGGTGACAAACATCCATAGGCATAACATCACACAAAACTTCATCATGATAGTTACCAATATTAAAGCTTACGAGGTATTGTTCATGCACCAAAACCTTACGGTCATCCTACAACCAAGTAATTCTATAGGGTTGCGGGTATCTTCTCTTTTGTAACTACAACTTGTCCACCATTTCTTCATAAACAAGATTGTCAGTACTACCACCATTGATAATCACATTACAAACCTTACCTTTACATTTACATTTTTTTCTAAACAAAATCCTCCTTTTCTTTGGTTCAATGTCTTCATGCAACAAGGATCGCCTAGCCATCAAGGCTTATCCTACTTCAACTTCTTCAAAATGTGAAGATTGAACATCTTCATCTACATGGGAAACTCAAGCATTGCCTTCAGGCCTCCTGTTTGACTTTCCTTGATGTTGAGGACACTCAAAGGCCCTATGTCCTTCTTTGCATTGAAAATAGGTTCCTTAGAAACCTCTTCCTGGTCCTTGTCTAGGTCTTCCTCTACCTCTCTTCTCACGAAACTTGTTTGAGCTTTCACCTCTTTCACCATCATTGTCTTTAATGTCTTTAATTTGTTGTTCATCCTCTTTTTTTTGCTCATAACTTTTTCTTTTCCCTTTCTGCTTATGCTCAAATTTTCTATTCAATCTTTCTTCCACCTTTAATGAAAACTGATATGCATCCTCAATGTTGTATATTCGTACTAATGCAAATTCCTCTTGTATGCTTGGCTTCAACCCTTTACGGTAGCAGGATACCTTCTCCTTGCTTGCTTAAAAATGTCCTGTTCTAATCAGGATCTTATGAAATTATTTGAGATACTCCTTCACCATCCTGGTTCCTTGTTGTAGGTTCTACATCTTCTTGAGCAGTTCCAATTCACAATCTACAGGCATGAACCGTTTCTTCAATTTGGACACCATTATGTCCCATTTGGAAATTCTATCCTTCCCTTGTCTCCCTCTTTCTAGCTAGACCTCTTTCCACCAAATACTGGCATATCCCTTTAACTTAGTCTTTGTAAACTTCACTCCACGAGGATCTTCAATCTCCTCAAATTCAAAAAATTCTTCCATATCATTGATCCAATCGATCAACTCTTCTGGGTTCAGGCTCTCACTAAAAGTTGAAACTTCCATTTTTGGTTTCTTTCCCAGACTAGATATTGCTCTTAGCAATCTCAACTCTCTAGGATCTACTTGATCCTGTTCTTCCTCTTCCAATTCCTCTTCTATTCATCATCATCATTGCCATCTCTTTCTTGATGTATTCCTCTCCCTCTTTGGACCTCTTCTTGCAAGGCTTGCATCTGCCTTCTAAGGGCTCTGATTTCATCTCTAGGAGGGTCTCTCCCTTTGGCATCTCTGCCCCTACCTCTACCATGCTGGGCCATTCTTGAAGGAATTTTATCCTTAACCCACACTCATAGGTCTTGCTGCAATTTCCTCATTTTTGGCGCTCTATTATAGACTCAGGAACTCCTACTCTGATACCACTTGATGAAGGGGACTCCCCTTACAAGCTAGAAAAACAATGCACAACTAGGTTTGCACAGTAAAAATGATCTTTATTACTAGATCATCATTATAGAGAACATGCCATTTTATGGGTATATTATTACATGCATCTGCTGAGTGCAAATCTTAATTCACATTCGACTCCACAATGTGTGCTATTTTCACACTTTCGCTGTGCCCCCTATTCTTGCATTCCTCCGTCGTTTATATCTTTTTCAAGTTCTCCAATTCGACCTGCTCCTCATGTTGTAGTTTCCATTTCTTCCAATCATCATTTGAAATCTCCAAGTCATTATATCATTATTAGTAGCTACATCAAGTTGGCCAATAGATAGGTACTCCACAAAAATGATGTGGAATACATCTAATATCATTCCACCAAGTGTCATAACCTAACTCTCCATCCACCATGTTGACCATCATCATTCATCTACTACTTCAGAATGTCGCCAAGACTTTGGGAGATCTCTCCCCGAAAACCCCATGTCACATCGATAAGTTCTTAACGGGATATCATCGAAATGTCTAAGATACATTGGGGGATCTCACATTGACACCACCTCATCACACCGACATCGCTACCACCACATCGTCGATGAGACATGCCTAGTCGAAGAGACTCAGGAGTATCTCTTGTCGACACCATGAGGTCACCTCGACACAATAGTCAATAAAGCCCACAATCCTTGGAATGTCGAACAGACATGGGATGTCAAAGAGACATCCACAAAAATCCCGTCGATGCTGCTTTGTCTCTTAGATGAAAACAACAACACCAAATCGAAATGTCAAAGAGACTTTAATGAAATTTTTGCCAAAATGTGCTTGTCTTGCCAAACTCCCTATCCAAAGAATCTAGAATTCCAAATGGAGTGTTAGGTAAAAATACCAATGTGGAACCTGATGTGGACTAGGCATACGTAACCAGACTAGCCCTTATTCGAACAAACAAACACATAATTTGGTGATGCAAGATTGCTTCTATGCCTTGGATGCTCCTGCATCATTATATATTTTCCTTTGGATATGTTTCTCCCTAAGGGGAGGAACAATTTTTTCCATGTTTGGATCATCTTCAATATTCTCCATGGAGCATTCACTTTTGGCAAAGGAGCTATTGCCTTCTAGGGGGATTAATTGTATCATATTTTCTATCCTATGGGGGGATATTGATTGTAATTATGTGACCAAAGAAAAATATGGGTGGACATGTTGAGTTCTATATTCATTTTTCACATGTACACTTTGATTTCTTTTTTCTCTCTTTTGAAGAGGAGTTTCTTCCCATGAGGTTTTTTTCTTTTCTCTAGTTATGAGAGACTACATTTGCTTGTTCATGGGTACCTCATCGGGCCTTGTAACTGGGACCCATTCTGCATCCATCATAGCTTTCTTTATCAAAATTTTAGATTCTCCCTAAGTTGATCTTAAGGGGGGTGTTGGAGTAAATAGGCCATCACCTAATAATTAATTAATCATTAATTCATTATTAGACACCTTTTTACTTTAATGACTTAAGATAAACCTAGGAATTGATATTTTATTATTAGATTGAGCTATATTTAGAGAATGTTGTCTTATTACATTAACTGATGACACTTGTCTCAATCTAATCAAACCATCATCTAGGGTTTTCTTTTTTTTCTTTTCTTTTATGAGCATTCATATTTCATTGTAACAATTTGTTCAAGTTATTGCATCAATATAATTTCTCAGGTTTTTGAGCACATCATCTTTCTTTGATCTCTCATTTGTGATAGATTAATTTCTTGTAGGTGACTTCTAGGAGTTGTGGGGTTCAATCATCAACCGTAACATAGCCAAGGATGAACCTCAAAAATAGTAAGGAAGAATACTCGAATAGGTGGAACAAAATTCATATTCTCCACCATGATAGATATGATTATAGAGGATGAAGATAATTCAACCAATCCTTCATATATTTATCATTGAATTCATTTTTATGTACATGTTTGAAAGTCCTAATAGGAATGTCCCTCTTTATCATTTTAGGATCTATTCTTCTAGTTATACTATTGTTACTAAAATAATGCATCCTCCTACTTAATTGGGAGTGATGGGAAAAATCTAATGATTACTTGTAGAAGCATAATAAATGTAAAAAATTGGAAGCATATATTATGTAATAAAGAATAGAGGGACAATAAATTTTGTATGCATGCAGTGGATTTTGTCCAAATAATATGAGATTGAGTTTCTTGTCATACATATTTCTTTCATTATTCTAGTACTATGATTGTTTTGATTTTTTGATTCATATATTATTTCATTAAAGGAAAAGAGAAGGGTGTACTTAATCCAAGCAAGATACCACTTGATGTGGATTGCAATATTGCTAGTCTAGATTCTTGTATATATAGTTAAATTTATTTATTATAGTTAATAGATCAATTTCATTAAAATTCAACATATGTGTTGAACCTATATTATCTATTGTGTAACTCCTACTTAGTTGAAGAAGTTGTAGAATATTTTATTTTTCTACATGCAACATTTATTTTCTTATTTGTAAGATTTGAATTATTTATTGCAATACACAACTCTAGGATTTCAATTCATAGGAATCTATTGTCATGCATATAACACTTACATCATGCTTAGGAGATACATCCATAGCTTGACATGTAAATGAAGTACATCATGAAACAAGAGGTCTTTTGGTATTGGATAAGTGTATCCATTGAGCTATGTGTGAGCCTCATTTGCACTGGGTTTAGTGGGAATTGATGGCACTCATCATTTTTGGTGTTGTTGTTGATGATGGTATCAAATTTAGTCTTTTTTAGGCTTTAAATTAATTTTTATTTCTTTCCTTAGATTAAAATTTATTTCTTTCAACTTAGGAATATGAACCAAAAATAGACTTATCAAATTATTCACTAACATTGTGCATGAGAGAAGGATTTTTTAGATCTAATACATTACATGTAGTAGATAATAGACCCCTTAAAAATATTTAATCTGAAAGACATTGATAATCTAGTATCAATTTCCCTAGAAGAAGCATCTATAGTAATTTAAACAATACTACAACTAAATAAAACATAATTAAAGTAGTTGGGTAGAAAAATGAACCTTTCACCTTAGAATAACAATTCCTATTGGTCTCTTCACAATTTGTTACTAGCCAAGAATTGAGTGTACCCCGCCATTATATATTTCCTACATTCATTGGGGGAACATCTATGAGAAAGAACCCAAAATATAGTTTTGTCTAAAACATAATGGTTGACAAGGAAAAAAATGATCCTACTAAAACCAACTACCTTTTAGTTTCCATTTTTTGATTAGATAGGACATGCTTTCATGAAAAACATTCCCTCATCTGTCTTACCAAACTTCCATGGTTTGATTATAGAGGACCCAGACACATTTTTGTTTGAATCTTATGTTCTCTTTCAAAGCTATGACTACACCATAAATTCACACAGATTAAGTTTTTTATAACAACCCTCAAGGATGTAGTAGATATGTAATGGACAATTGGATAGCCATGAATGAGAAGTGCCTATCAAAATATCAAGAATATTAGGGAGGCAAGGACATGAGGGGAGATCATATATTTAGAATGACACAAAAATATGATAAGCCATTAAAGGATTATATAGAGTAGTTTATGTTCTACTTATAGAGTCTCAATAAAATAGGTTATCCCCTAATTCCATCAAAATTATATTCCTTAGGGGACTCAATGAGGAATATATGGATGCTTTGGACTTGTTTAGTGGTGGATAAATTTTTAAAGTACCATTTGATGATGTTTGCAAATCTACAAGAACTATTCAAGGTCCACTATGAAGAAGACCCACAACCTAGGAGCTATAGGCACCACAAAGACTACTGGCAGAGATTTCAGAGTGGATACCAATAATCTCCTTAAGGACATGAATGATGAAATTATAAACCACATGGAAATAAAATTGATACACTACATGCAAAGAAGAAATAGGAGGAAGTAGAGGCAACATTGGTTGAGTTCTTTCCTCATTATCAATAGAATAAATTTAATTATAAATTCAAGAAAGTGACTAGTATTGCATAATATAGGGATGAGAGACATGATTTCAAGGTAGTGGAAGATAAATATGTGCAATTTTTTTATGTGGAACAACATATACCATGTCCACCATGATAAGGTATGCCTTAAGATCCTTTGTTGTATAGTACTTCATTTCCTAGTTTATTTTTAAATTCTACCAATTGGTATATACACCATTAAATTACATGCCCACTTAACCATATAAAAAGTTGATACCACCCAATTGGATACCTCAATAAGGAGGATAAAAATAACATCCATCTCCATCATAAACCTAAAATCAATAGTGGAAAGAACAACATAATGCATGGAAGAAATAATTAAGGGAAATTAGCTATGGTTTATCCCTAGTGCTAGCTTCAAACATCAACCACAACCTTTACCATAATAACCAAACATCATGCCAAATATTGCTACAATTGCACCACCTAGAGCTACTTAGCTACTAGCTCAACTTGTACCTAACCCAAACAATAAGTTGGTTCAATTAATATATGCTAATGAGGTACTCTAATACCCAACCTATATGATTGAGGTTAGCAATGTATAACTCCACTCAGGTAAGGTGCTTCCTAGTCCAACCACACTAGTCATTATGGAGATCCCAATGAAGACTATAATCATGAATACTAATGCCCACAAATATAATAAAACATAAAACCCTAAGCCCACCCATCACATATTAAAATCATGAACTATTATCCTTGATTTTTAAAGAGACTGGTCGTGTAGAAGTAAGAATCTAAACCTAAGTTTGAATATTAAGGGAAATTAAAAAATGTTTGTATCAAAATTCTCCTATTCTAGGAATTCAAGAATGCACCACTCTACACATACTATTCAAGAATTGTGTCCCAAGCTAATCTCCCCCTTAAATATCCTCCATTGATCAAGGATCTTCTAAAAGTGAAATATTGAATGAAAAGGGAACAACTAGAGGAAAAGGTGGAAGACTAGGAATGCCTACACATATGAGAGAGATGTACCAAAAATAGAAGACTGAATGAGAAGAGAGCAAGTGGAAGAAGAGGTGGAAGACCAAGCATACTTACAAATGTGTGAGAATTTAAGGGATGAAGTAGAGGTAAAATATTCTTCCAATTTGGCATGCTCACACATGTATGAGCAAGGAGTACTATGATCTAGCAAGTGGCATGTGATAGAGAATTATCACATGTGTAAGCATGAAGTGAATAATGTACACATGTAAGAATGTGAATGGTTAAGATCTCGATCCACATAGATGAATTAGGTGGTTCAAATTAAAAGGAAAATTTATTTTTTCTAGTAGTGATGATGTAGAAGTAAAAAATAGAGGAAATGTTAATAAGAGATTAAATGGCTTAACCAATTGACTAATTATGGATTAATTAATTGATTAAGCTAGATGAATTTGGAAGGTAAGGTTAATTGATTAATTTTGTTTAATTGATTGACCTTAGAGGAATGGAGGAATTAATTAGTGATGAATTACAAAGGTAATGTTATGCCATAGACACACCCCCATCAACTTTGCTTACAAATTTTGGTGAAACCTCTTTTTTTGTGTCAGTTTCTCCCTTAGTGTGTTCCATGAATTATGGTTTTTAGGTAGGTTTGTGGATCCTTTTTGGATCCGCTTTTCATTTTTTTTATTTTATGTATTTTGTTAAAGGTTCTGGGACTCTCAAAGTCCATGAAACTCTTTAGGTTCCTATTAGGATGCAGGTCTCAATCGAAACCTGGAACCTAGATTCTAGGTTTTAAGTCCACCCCGTGACCTAGTTCCCACTCTTTTCCTTCTCTCCTTTAAGAATTATTCCAAGAGTTGGGCTTTGATAGGGACTTTGAACTTCGTTCCAAATCCTTGTTTTGGTCTGCAACCCTAATCCCAACAGGGTCCCACCCACCCATTTGCACATTTATATCATGTATGAACAATCCCCCTGATGGTTTATATGCCTCTTTCTCTCTTCTCATTTCACTTTGCATTTTTGTGTCTATCCTTCCTCCCTTCTCTTTATTATCTTGTTGTGTGTGGCATGCGTTCATGTTTTATTGCTTGTTTATGTGGATTTGGTGAAACATGTACATGACCTTTCCCTAGTTATCAACCCAAAATTTATATTGGTTGAGTGTTTGGTTGTGAGGTGGGTATTTCTTTGTTGTGTTACTATTTTTCTTCTTTGTTTTTTTCATTCCTTTTCTTTCTACTGTGTGTTTAGCAATAGCCATAACATTTAGTTCAATTTTTTTAAAAAAATCTAGCTCTGACCCATGCCCTAGACATTGGTCTTGACTTCATTTTTGTTCTATTATTTGGAATTTATGGTTTTGTTTGGTCTGGTTTATAACTTTTATTTTTTTCTGTCTCATTTTTTGTGTGTTATTTAGCTAGGTTTTATTTTAGTGTTATGTTTTTTATTTTCTCACATTTTTCCTTTATAGAGTTTCAAACTCTTGACCTTTTTGAAATTATTTTGGGTATCAGGTCCAAAAATAGAATTGGGACGAACGTTCCAAGTCAATGTCCTCACCCATCTCCTATGTCCACCAATTTTATTCCATCTCTTGATGATCACTCATCATTTTTTCTTGGGGCTTAGGTTTCAATCAAGATTTGGAACCTAGTTCAAAATCCTCTTGCTCCCCTACTTCTTGGTCTTTATCTCTCATTATTTTCTAATATTTCAAGTCTTAGACATCGAGTGATACCAAGCACATAGTGAAATGAAGAAAAAGGTGAAATCCTGGGTATTTGGTTCTAGGGTTTTGACACCTTTTTTACCATTTCATTTAGAGGGTTGAGGTAGTTGGGGTTTGATTGATTTGGAAAAGATATGGGATTGACATACAACCTCAAAGGTGAGTCAACCTACCCTTGACCAAACTTGGAATAGATATTGGAATGAAATGCAATGATTTAACTAGGCTAATGATGCAAATAGCTATTTTGATGCAAAAACAATAGATCCAAAAAAGACAAAAAAATTCAAACTTTAAAAATAGATTGAACAAAGTTTTGTGCACTTGTGATATGAATTTAGGGCTGAAAATAGAGGACTAATTTGCCTAGGTGACTATGTCCTTTTTGACCAAGTTTAGATCTATTTTCACAATCCTCTAGAGCTAGATCAAAGCCTTCTTTGTCCAGGTGTATCACTGTCGAATCTTCATCGAGTGTCAAGATAATTGAGTTTTTGTACATTTTCAAGGTGTAGGGTTTGAATGTAACAATGAATAATTGACCTTCAAGCTTTTTCCAATCTTCTTCAAATCTAAAACCTACACATTCAAAGAGAGAGGAAGGGTTGTGTCATATAGAGGCTTGCCTCAGTCAAACCCCTCCACTTCCACAATGGCAATGTCAATGAAAGAGAACTTATCATTTTGAGGGATAGAGGCTAAATGATAAATGAATGATGAATCAACAATGGAATACAACTCACCACTCAAAAATAGCTTCCTTGAAGGACTAAAGTCATACAAATCTCCTCAAGGCTTGATTTTTGGTTGCTTGATTTGCTTGAAGACCTACAAGGGTTAGATCACACAAACAAAATGATAATGAAAACATGAACAAAATCACATAAATGATGCTTTGATGCTGCAATAATCTTGCTCTTAAATTCTCTTGAATTGATCTCCATTGCTTGATAGTGCTCTCAATTTCCAATATTTTAAAATTAATTTTTGAATGATGAAATGACTAGGTATTTATAGGAATTTAATCTAATTTCCCAAAAAAAAAATCTTGATAGTCGATATTTGACATTTGAAATTCAAATAATAAAATTCTGACTCCGACATATTAAAATTTGGAGGCAAAATAGGGGGACCAAGTCACCTAGGGTGAATTAGTCCTGGCCCTATTTTGTGTGATCCAAGGTGTCAGGGGCAAAATTTTAAATGTATGCATTGGTTTTCTACATGGGTTTTCTTGATAAATGTCTAAATGGACTATAAAATACATAATTTAGGAGATTACATGTACAATTAGGTCCATGCATTTAGGGGGGAGCAAAAAATAGTGTGAAATTGTTATGGGTGACAATTTATGACGCTACACATAGAACCTATCATCTCATTCCTTTTATATTTTTGTTTTAATTGGGTCTCAAGACCCGATCCAAACTTGGAACCAAGGTTCTAAGTACTTGATACCTCTCACAACTCGCTCCTTCCACGTAAAAATACTTTTTTGCATATATTTCCTTTCGGATGTCAAAACCTAATAGGGAATTAGAACCTATGTTAGAGATCTCTATTTTCTTCTAACACCCACTATCTACCTATCTTTCATCCTTAAGTTAATCCTCTTTCTCTCAAATTTCTTGGTACCACTCATTATTTTCTAATATTTTGGGTCTCAGACGTCGAGTGATACCAAGGACATAGAACATAGTTTCGAATCTACATTTCCACACAGTTCTCATCATTCACTCATAATAAACTTATCCTCTCATTCCTTTTATATTTTTGTTTCTAATTAGGTCTCATGACCCAATAAAAACTTGGAACCTAGACTCCACATTATTGATACCTCTCACAACCCACTCCTATAATTTTTTTTTTTTACATATATTTCCTTTCAAATTTCAAAAACCAAGAGGGACTTAGAACCTAGGTTCCAAATCTCCATTTTATTTTGACACCCACAATCTACCCATCCTTCATCCTTAAGGTTTTACATTATTTCAATTTGAATGCCGATATTTGATAAGAATCTAGGATCTCATACTAGCTTCTTGTTTTCTTTTGATTCATGTCTTCTACTATTTGATCAACTTTTACATTCCACATTACTTACCATTGGATTATAGGGCCTTATAAGAACTTGAAACCTAGTTCCAAGTTCCTTGTATGAATCGAGGCTTGGGACCCACTTGCTTTACAAATTAGGTTCTAGGTTCCAATTCCAACCCGACTCCCAGAATTGACATATGAAAAATAAAAAAAATTATGGTGAAAGAATAAAACACCTTGAAATTGTAGGGATTATTTTACTAGGGTCTCTTGTATTAATAAAATTTCTTTTAAATTCATATCATCCCTAGAAACTTAGATAATGAATATAAAACCCAAAAATGGAAACTCATTAGGTTCTTCATATCTCACTATAGAATGGCTGGTAAATCCTCTGACAAGTTGGAAAAGTCTTCTCCAACCACGAAATATGAATTCCAAGGAGTGACAAGGGCTTCCAAGATTACCTCTACCATATAGGACATTATTGATACAAACCAAAGACACATTGACCTTTAAAGCATTAGACAAATAACTTTTGGGGATGAAGCTATTGCAAGATCCTAAACCATAGAAAATTTAAGGTTGACACACATTGTTGGATTTTCAGCCTCTCTTCAATGCCCTGAGCTAATCATGGAAAGTGATACTCATTATGATCCTAATACTAGAACTTCTAGGGACCTAGGTGGTAATATTGTCCTTGACATCAGCCTACACTTTATTTCTCACATCTTCTTCTTATGGTTCAAGGAATTACTGAAAACTCTAACAAAACAAAAAAAATCAAAATTTTAAGAGAATGAGGAACACAATGTGAGACATCTCAACAATTATTGGCTAACAAAGCAAAGGAAGGTCATAAATAAGATCCTTAATAATCACAATAGGACTGACTTCCAAGGTGAAATATGGGATATCATCACTCCATTGAATAGAGTAATGGAAAAACTTGAATCCAAGGTTTATCACACTTGAATGTATTAGTTCATCTATGTTATACTCAAGGATGCTAAATAATTTGATTGGGCACAACTAGTTTGATTTTAATTGATATATAAACAAATAAGAAGTTATTTATGAATTCTTATATCATCTATCTACTTCAAGGCAAACTGCATTTCTAGGTTTGACAATAGAGGGTACATTAGGTGAAGGGGATGGACAATAAAGAGTTTGGGAATACTACATCCAACTTAATCCTAAATATTCCTAGAAGCATTTCAAAAGGGTTAATGATGCTTTTATCTACCCTATCATCAATAAGCTATCCAGGGATGACTTGTTAAGAATTTTAGATGCAACTAAGTAGTTAATATCTGGGTGGGGACATTGGTTTATCCAATTCCCTAAGTCTAGTTATATCTGAATATTAGGATTATGAGGAATCCTATTTTTTATCCCCATATATTGTAGAGATAATGTGATACTATTGGAGTTCAATCGATAGATTTTGGAGATCCATAATAAATTTACAAAAAATCATAAGCTGGTTGTATAGTTTCCTTTTGTTTTGGGTTCTTATAGTTGTCCAAAAATAACATGTTCTTGAGCTTTTGAGGAAGAATTATCTTTTTTAAATTTCAAGACATATAACACATGGGTAGGATATGACCCAAATGAAAGAGCAAATAATTTTTTTGGGTCCAAAATAAATGATAAAAAATAAATAGGTTCTAACAATTGTTGAGAAATTTAATCTCTATCCAAATATGAATTTAAAGGATGATATTCAAGTCTTGGACTAAAACAACATGAAAATATAAAAATTATATGTAAATCTAAAAATTATGTTACCTTATTTGGAATTACATGATTAGATCCATCTTCTTATGGTGCCAAAAATTAGCCTACATAACATGCTTATAAACACTAACTTATGTGAACTTATAACAACAATATCTGACGAATAACATCACAATAAGATCAAAACAATGAGGCACAAATCAGCAACACAAGATTTACATGGAGAAACCATTGTGGGAAAAAAGAAGAGGCCAAGTATGCATTATCATCAAATAAATAAGATTACAATACAACCAATTCCATTCTCCTCTTTTCCTCTACTATGATAGCACCTGTGTACTTGTGAACAACCTCCTTATGCCTCAACATGTCCTTGTTCTTGTAGAGTAACACTACATTCAACTATTCCTCATACTTTCTACATCCAAAGAGCTGATTTTGTAGATGTGTGAAGAAGTCTTAAGACCAAAAAAAGGATTCCAAAGATGAATCCTCAATCCAAATCACCCAACACTTGGAAATCCTCCGTGGAGTACAAAAGGACACTTATTTTGGCTCTAATAATTTCCTTGCAACTTGGGTATCCAAACATGGAAGGTAAACATTATATTAAATGCAATAAATGATAGAAAACCAAATGACACATGTTGCCTATTTCCTAGCACCCGCTTGGAGAATCCCAACAGTCACTCACTTATCCTTTCCCTTATCTTTTATTATCCTATTCTAGGCATCCAATTGTGGAGAAAATGATATTAAATGTTTATGTCCACAAGTCACCTTTATTATTGCTAGTGGACCTATTAGGTCTCAAAAATGCAGGTTGTAAATCCTAAGAGGATGTCAGGCTCTATGACCAGACTTACAATGTTTTTGAACTAACAAACGGAGTTAACCTATATGGTTGATGACTCTCTGCACTTCAAGCTCTACTAAACCTAGGCAGGTGAACCTTGATGACTAATGCAGATTTAGCAAATTGTGTGACTTGATTGGTTTTAAGTATCTACCCACAATGGCATAAAGTGTGGAATAGATGAAGGCTTGTTTACTACTCCTACTCCTAATGCTGAAATTAAGATGTGAAGATATGAATGAGATTCTTTTGAGTTTTCTATAATGGGATGTGTAATGACTACGGCCTAATCCTATTGGGTTGATGGAGTCAAGAGGTGAGTGATGTGTGACTAACTTGCTGGATATAGTTCGAATTTCTTAGCACTTGTGACTATTTACACCTTGTGTAAACATGCAAGAATGTAATTATCAAACTCTTCTTATCGACCCAAATGATTCTTATAAGGTTACTGTGATTAATTAATAGGGAGTTTTAATCCTTTTGAAGGAACTAGTTAACTAAATCACACAAAAGCAACAAGTGTTCCATGATAGATCAAATATACTTCTAATGTGAATAACAAGATAGAAACAAACTAGAGACAATATGCTAATTTTATCGATTATAGGGCTCTTCTTATCGATCCAAATAATACTTCTAGATTATTGTGATTGAATAAAAGGATTTTAATTTTTTTAAAGAAACCAATTAATCACACCCCACAAGAACAACAAATGTGTCCTAAAAAATTGAGCTTGAGGCACCAATTTAAATAATAAGAAAGCATCAAACTGGAGACATCCAAATAATCAGATAATAACAACAAACAATTGACACCAAAATTTAGCCACAGCATTAGATCTTCTTCTCCATTGTATTTAGTTAAAAATGATACATTATATAGCATAAGTCTTTTAAGTTGTAAAATATGTATGTTGATATGGTTTCTATTCTACTGATAATCATATTCTAATGATATTCTTCATCTGGCCTTGGTTTCCCTTTATATATGCAGGAAGCAACAAGCTTCAAGCCTTTTACAAAAAGTCAAATTGTTTCATAACTAAACGCTAATAATTGGATTAAACATAAACATAGAGAGTAAAAAGTTTGCAAATAATTCATGATGCACCATGATCCATTAATCTCCATTAGGTACTTGTTAATGGTTTTTTCTACACAACAACAACTCAGACAGAATATGATATCCTATCTCTCTTGAAAGGTAAATCTCTATCAGCGAGCCTTGAAAGACAACCCCAAGGTCTCTAATGTCAGGTCTTGACAATGCATAAACAACTCAGTGATAATGTGAAAATGTTGGTAATCACAAAGAGACCTTACAAAACAAATGTTGGAAGTCTTAAACTTATCGGATTTTGCAATGTATTGATACTTGAATTCCTAAATCTAAGTCAAATTTCAAAGAAATAACAAAAGATAAGGGTTTAGAGAAATCCTAAGATTAAAATTACTCCTAAGATTAAAAATGCAAATGATAAAATATTTGAAATGGACCAATCCCTCAAAACTAATTCTTGCTTAACCCAGATTTAATCTGCAATCTTACAGAAACAGTGCAATCTTCTAAGGAACTAAAGATTTTCAGATCATGAAACATTCATTCATACCAACCCTATTTTGCAATTGAAATGAATAAATAGTCACAATTGAACTAAGCACATAAATATAAGGTCCAGGATAACTTTACACAACAACTTACAATCAACAAGCTACTAAAAGTATGGACTAGGGATTGCTACAAACATTTCAAACATCAAACCATAAACACCATTGAATCATATCTAACTCTAAATCTAACATATACCAAATGTTTTCAAAGAAATCTTGAAAGATAGAATAAAAAGAACCATGCAAGATAAATCAACACAAGAAAGATCACCAAAGCACAATGTCTTTACTTATATTGGATCACCCAAAAGTTGCAACAATTCCAGTATTCAGCATTACAACACTTGCTCTCAGAAAAATACTAACTCCTACCTCTAGCTCTTGTAACTATCACTTGGATTTTCTATTTTCTAACCCCTACAAATGAGGAAAAATTCCCAATTTATAGCCACTTTCAAATTAGGTCGGCCAAAATAGGTCAGCCTAGAAGCTTCCTTGAATAAAAATAATCATTTTTTGCATTTAATATGTGGGCCCATTCTAGGTTGGCCTAGAATCTCCAATGTAGATCTCTCCAATGCATGCAGAGGTCAGAGGGGGAAACGTGTAGAAGGCCCTAGATAAATGGGAAGCACAAATATCGATGCAATCATTCATTAACTGGCCTCTTATCTTTATCTTGCCCCAATTTATCTTGCACCCTAAGAAAAATCATCTCCAAGTTGGCCAATGGTGGAGTAATCAATACTTTAAATATTATTTCAATTGATTTAATCTCCTTCCTTGATTGTTTAATGACCTTGTCCCACTCTACCTTGAGATCCTAAAATTTCTCCATGACAACAATATAGGTGGCTGCATCATCCAAATGGTGGGTGGTGATTGGTCCATCATCAACTGGAGCATAAAATTCATGCCACCATTTTCTTAATTGTTGAAGGCTCAAATGTTTTGGTGCAAACTTCTTCCTTCTAGTCATCACTTCAAAGAAGGAGATGCATCTATTATAAATGTCATTCAATGTATTCCCCACCTACTGACCTTGTTTATGAATTTTCTTCAGAACTCTCTGCTTGATTTGCAAGGCCTCATACCACTCCCAAGGTTCTGAAACCTTTGAGGAAGGAAAGATTCCATCACTTATTAATCTTTCCTCAGTATAGTCCATAATTGTCTTTGTTTTTTGTAGGAGAAGGTCCACATCAGCTTTATCTTGTACCAATAAATTTTTCAGCCACTCAAATGATCTATGTGCATCTCCATTGATTGATAGAATTTCCTTAATCAGGCTATCTCCCCTAAGCCCCACTCCTTGTAACCAATCATGTGTAGCTTGTGTAGAAGTTTTCATCTTTTCAAGTTCACTAATCGTCTCCATAGGCAAGAAATCTCCTATTGATGAAGAAGAACCAACCTGGCCGATGGGCTGCAAGGGTTTCATGAGATTTTGCAGATGTTTCTTTAACTCTGCATGTTATTTCTTCAATCTTTCCTTGGCCTGTACTTCTTTATCCAATCTTTCCAAAATTGTAGTAGCAAACCCATTGAACTCTTCTACTTCTTGTCTTCTAGAGGCAGGCCCAAAATTTATTGTTTGAATGCTGTAATCTTGAGGAGTTACCTCATCCTTATTCTTATCTGCTGCAGGAGTGGAAATATAAATCACCCTGTTGCTTGATTCATCCCTATCAATTCTGGAAATAGTTATGGCATTCTTCTTTGTTTTACCTTTTCCAATATTAGCCAGTAAATCATCCCAACTCAGAGGAGAATCATCTATAACTACTTGCCTACTTTTTAATTCCTCATCTAGCCAACTAGGAGTGGAAATATCTGACTGGTGGTCACCTTGTTCAACCCTTTCTTGTTGACCAGAGGAGGAGTCAACATTTGAATCATGCACAACAAAAAATTCTTTAACTTTATCTTCTTCTTCCTTATCTTTCTCCCTATCTTCCTCTGGATTCTCATTCCTTTCATGCATTTTTGTGACTTCATGAATTGGAGAGAGAGTTATTTCATGCATCTCTTCCTTCTCCAGGGATTTCTATCCTTTGTCCTTGATAGGTGAATCCTCATGTGATATCGAAGAAGTCTGCAGAATGCTATCAATATCTGCCTCCATACTATGAAGATCCCCATCCTTAAACTCTTTTATATCCTCACCTTGAGGGGTATCCTCAACAACTGCATCTATTGGCTCCTTTTCTTCATCATGCAATTCTTGAGTAGAAGGAGAGACAAAATATCCTTTTGCTGCTGTGTAATAGGGGGAATCATGGAGGAAACCTCTTTCACTCTACTCCCTTTAGGGGGATGGAGTTCTTGATTTCTAGGTATAAACATGTGTTTTCTCTCCAGAACTCTCAACATTTACCAACTTTGGTCCTATCTCACCCTCTCCCCTTGGAGGCTCATTTTGCTTCTTCGATGCTCTTGTTATTCTTCTCCTTTTAAGCATAGGAGAATCACCCTTCTTTCCCTCTTCCTCAGGTTCCTCATCCTGAACAGATTTATTCCCTTTGGAGGTAATCCTTCTCTTCTTTGCAATGGAATTTCTTTTCTTTTCTTCTCCAGTCTTTGTTTGATCACCTTTGATCTTAATTTTGAAAGGGGAAATCACCTTTTCCTTGCCTTTTGGGTCTTGCTCCTCCTCAAAAGAAGACTGAGACTCCAAGCTCCCCATTAAGTCATAAGTATACTACTTCCCTTCATTATCTAGCTCCCAAATATTATGCTTGATCCACAACTTAGTGTATTTGACTACATAAGCATTGATTTGTTCCAATTCTATTATTTCTTCCTCCATCCAATCAATTTCACTTATAGGATTTTCTTTAATTGATTCATAATCATGGAGTTGTATCACTTATCCATCATCATCAATTTGAATTGGGATGGCCTTGATACTGTATAGTCTGATCAAGCTGGCAGGAAACCTGGAGAACTTCTTCCTCAAAACTTCAAATTCATCTTTACAATTGGCCCAATAATTTTCAAGGTCATCCTTGTGTTTGAATTCCCTACTAGCTTTCTTTTGAGCCCCACCTGTTCTGTCAAATATGGACCTCTTAGTATGTAAAGACAAGTTGAAAGTTCCCATCTCTTCATCAAAAAACTGTGCTGTGGCCAAGGAAGGGCAAGCCTCATTACCTCCAACCCTCAGTGGGAATTCATTACTAAAATCTGTTTTGTGCATATCCTTCTTCACAATTGCATCAAAGGCACAAATTTTCCTTGTGTCCTCCAAAAGGATGATATGATCTATAAGATACCTGGGAAATCTGTATGGAGCTCTTAGACAACGATCAATCCTGATGTAGGAAAATTTGGGAAACTGTATGAACCATGCTCCAAACTTCTGAATCAATTCCTTGGCAGCATCAGAGATTCTAACATGCTATGCACCCTGGAGCAACCTTGTAATGTATATGGTGAATGCATCATTCACCCTTCTCTAGCTAGGGATGTCCAAATGTAGCTGAGGGTAGACTTCATAAATTACATCTTGGCCAAAGACTCCCCGAGTGCTTAATCCCTTATATGGATGGAACCTTGCCAAGGTATAGACCAAATAAGATGTCATAGTGAAAGTTTTGGTTTGCAACACATTGGACAATTGCTCATGAATTATCCTGCTAATTATTCCTACCCAATTGTAGTCTGTGCCGTGTTCCATTCTCACTATCAGTAGAACATATAATTTTCAAACATTCCTGCATTCTTTAGACCCATCACTCTACTGAGAAGAGTGATTGCATCATAGTAATTTGATTTGAACTTAGCTCTGAACAACTATTTTGGCAGTTTAGAAACATATGCCTTGGGTTTCTCGAGCCAAGTATTAATAATATCCAAAGCCTTATTTGTATCATGCTCATAATATTTCTTGGCTATATCAATATCAAACTTCACCACATGAGATCTGTCTAGCATGTCAAATGTTTGGGCAACCGAGTCATGAGAGAAGTTTGCAAGCACTCTGCCCTATGGACTAATTATTCTCTATGTACCTTGATCATAGTGTCGAGCACATTCCAAGACAAGCTCATAACATTGCACTATGGAAGGAAAACCAACCACATGAGCCAACCCATAATCTCTCAATCTCCTTACCATAACAGAAGAGTCACCTGCTACCATTCTTGCCTTGAAATCTTCATAGTCCCATTTTCCCACATTGGTGTTAGTCACCTCTGACCAAATGGAAACAAGCTTTCTCTCAGGAATCTTTCTCTTCATATCCAACTTAATCTTCTCAGCTTCTAAAATGGGAGCCTCCTCAACATCAGAATCCACTCCTTTGCTCTTGCCTTTTCCAACAATAGCCTTGCTTGACTTAGCTTGCACTCAACAAAAAGACCACAATCAATGTTCATTACAACACAAAGATTAAGGTTAGCCCATAAATAACACATTCATCCTACAAATAAGCCCAAACAATGATCATGATCTCTTAAAATATCATAAACATAACTTTGGGATTTTCACCCCTTCACAGAAATCAGGCAAAGGAGGAAATTCAGGGATTTCATGGCCAGGTGGAAATTAGTGATGAAAGCACAACTATCGCCCTAAACATAATTTAATGAAAATTATAGCTTGAGAAATGACAATATCCAACCTTTGATTAATCAAACTAAGCATGAAATTATGCAATGTTAATTCATTTGTCTCTACAATTCTCATTTTTAGAAAGTTTTGGGGATTTCCATTCGGGACAAAAATTAGCGATGATTTTATAACTTTTGTGTTTACGTGAATTCTTGGGAAAATGATAGGGTGATGGATATTTCAGAGGTTTCTGAGTGTGAAGGAATTCTACGAGGTACCAAAATCTCTGAGAGTTTCGATTCTTTGCAGTTTTTCCCAAATTGATCGAATGATCACAAATTTGGGATTTGGCTCAGGTTTTCACTTGTTTCAAATTATTCATTCATGACTTAAATTCATTCAAGCACAACTCAATTGATTTTCAAAAAGAAATTCAAAACAAGTAACCCTAGGGTTCTGCCATGAATAACTAGTCAAAGGTTCGATACACTCATTTATTCTACCAAGTCTTAATCTATTCTTCCAAAACCATCAAAGGCAAGCAATTAATTAGATACAGAAAGGAAATAATAACTTAATCTCGCACTCAGATCATCAATTCGTCAACATACAAAACCCTAGGTCCGCCGAGCCAAATCATCATCACACACAACACTAAGTTCAAAGGGAAAACCGAGTAAGGACTAGCATTGTTAAATTGCGAATTCAATGGGGGATGGTGACATCAATAATCAGGGGGGCATCAAAATGAAAAGGGAATAACTCCAGTTTAATCACAGACCCCCAAACATGCAAAAACCCAAGCATAAAATACACACAATACCATAAAACCACACATATTCATCAATCAAAAGCAAAGGCATCATGCACATACCATTTGTGAAACAAAAATCAAGATGACAACTACTGGCAACAAGCTTCAAATCCCATGCAGACGCAAACGAAACTAGGGAATGCCACCAGAACTAGCAATGCACAACTCCAATCAATCCAACTCACACACAACTCCCTAGGACCAAGCTCTGCAAATTTGTTATGAAATAAATATCACCAATTTACCAACATAAAATCCCTCAAAATCCCAATAAATGCAAGCTACAACATTCGTACGACAGGCATAAATGAAGCAAAATGACTGCTCGAACCCTATTTCGGGGATCCGATGAGATGATGGAAGTCGAGGTTTCGAGGGCACAAAGGAGTTCAGAGAATTCTTCTAGATACCAAATTTTGTGAAATACTAAAATCTCTGCAATGCAACCATATAAGCATCCTTCGGGCATCCAAGAAGCTAACAAAAATCAAAGATTTTCGCCTGGGGAGGAAATACCCAAAATACAAGAAAGACTCAAAACTCACCCTTAACTTAGGATTTTCAATGAACCGCCTTAGGGATCACTTGCATGGGCCAGATAAGAATTCAAGCATGTTTCAAAGTGGCTAAACCTTCACAACCAAGTGATCACAAGCACCCAAAACCAAAAAAGAGAGGGTCCCTACTTTCAGCGGTGCGTGTGCGAAAACTGCACAACAATACCCGTGATCATTGAATATCTTCCCAAGGTCCATGATCCATGATAATCCATCAGATACTGTGAGAATTTGATCATGTTGTACTACTTACTTGGCCTGTGCAATAAACAAATTAACCTTTGAAAAATGTTCAATGTATCCCGTTTTTGCATAAGTATCAACATTACTGATGATGTCTTTCATAGCATACTTGAGATCAAATATTTTCCCCAGTTGTATATGTGTTTTCTCTATCACCCCTTCATCATTAATTTCATCTAGAGCTACTAAAAAATACTGAGAAATTTCATCTTTCCACACATCTTGATCTTTCAACTCCCCTTCATCAAAGAAGTTCGATAAAACCATGCTCAAAGGCTAGTTGAAATCATTCAATTCTTATATTAATATGTTGTGGAAATGATCATGCATTTTCATAAGTTCTTGATGCTCCTGAAGCATTTGTTTTCCACCATCCCCTTTGGCTCTTATTTGTTTTTTTGAGATATTTCATGCTTTCATTACCAATATGTGGTTTTAGACATAGCCTCGAGTAATTTCCTTTCACAATCTATTAATGGAGAATAGAGACCAAAAGAGGATGAAAACTTATCTCTGTAGTTAATTACCACCTTTTTTAATCTCTCATTCTCAGAAGCAAGCCCTTTGTTATCTCTTATCAGTTTCTCCACCCAATCCTTGGTGAATTTAGCAATGTTTACATTTAGTTTTGTAGTCTCAACAAGATCTGTATCCCCTAATCTTTGCGATAAAGTGCCCAAATATTCAGAGTAGCATTATCTGGATTATACCCTGAACAAGTTAGATCTTGTCGATGGCCTCATCAGTTAGCTGTAAGGTTTTATTTTCTCTTTTCATGAAGCTGTCAAAGACTATGGCTAAGCCAATATCCCATCAAGGGAGGAGCATAACCCCAACTTCTTATAGAAACCCTCTTCCTCTTTTAGGGGTGATACCCTCCATCTCCCTATCAAATTCTTGCAATTCTTTCAAGGCATTGGCTTCCTGCTTAGGGCTAATTTCCTTTACTCTTTCTCTTATCATTTTCCCCTTATATTCATAAATGAATGACTTGAATTATGGGGTTTGAACAAATGCATCATCTGATATGAACTCTTGGCTTGCCCAATGCCTTACATCATCAGAGAGCTTGTTTGATGCCTCAAATGAAATTACACTTATTTTCGATGGTAGTTCATACTGGGGTATGGTAGGAACAATAATTTCTGTGACCTCATCATCTTCTTCAATCTTATCTTCAATTGTAATAGGGAATAAAGACCACAAGAAATCAACGTTAATCCATCAAAACACCGTTAGTATGAACCTCATACAATCAGGGTGTTAGTAAATATTATATAAATGATCATAACAAATTTTGGGTTTCAGGACCATCCGTGGAATCTGAGCCAAGGAGGAATTTTGGGAAATTCTAGACCAGACGGATTCCAACGGAATAATCATGAAAACACCTACTAATAATTAAATCCGATCATTATAAATCAATAAACCACATAGGAGATCATAATATAGCATGAATCAATCATAAAATGCATTAAAAATCACTAACACATCATGCTATTCTGTATTTCCTTACATTTCATTAGATTTCAGGAAAATCCGCTAGAGACGGATTTCCCCGAAGGCAGAAACATCTTGCAAACTTGCCAAAATCCAGGCGACACAGGACTTCGGGAAAATCCGGGTGAGATGGAAATTTGTGGATAATATAAAGCTCCGAAAGTGATAGAGGATTCTAGAAAAAATGGAGGAAATCGGGAAAATGGAGGAGATCGGGAAAATCCGCCAGAGCCGGAAAATCCGCCGGAGACGAAAAATCCCAAACTGAGGACAAAACCCGAATCGCAACACCAAAACACAATTTTGCTCAAACACTAGATTAATCATGAATTTCAAAGATTTAAGCTTGGGGAAAGTTTGATACAAGCCCTCTATGGATTCTCTTAGCATTCTAGGCCAGTTTTAGGGCGGAACAAGATGAAGTGGTGATGCCCTAGATTTCAAACCCTATACATCCGCCATTAACGCACAGACCAGCTCAAAATTCAAATATTTTGACTGCTAAGTCATTACTAGGGTTTACTCATGACTTCTCAAGCATGACCCCTCACAAAGTTGAAACAAACAAGCTCAAGACTTACTTGGAAGACCATAAATCAAACATTGCTATGCAACCCTAGTCATGAAATGATCAAATACTCAAGAATTTGAACACCAATAAACTTCATAACATCGAAGCCTTATCCACAATCATCAATTAAAACCAAGGCAATCGAAAACATACCATTGTGAAGCAGCAAATGCGAATTTAAAGGTGTCCACAAAGAACAGCGGCAGGAATGCACTAAAAATCAGCACTCAAATCGACCAATTCAAACTCAAATGCCTCAAATCAGATCAAACACCTCAAGAACAAGCTCCCTAGCTCAATCAATGACAAACAATAAACATAATGGCATAAAAGACCTCAAAGATCAATTAAATACATCGTTCAAAGCTCGTACAAAAACATTAATGCCGCCGAAAAGACAGCCAGGAAAATCTGGGAACCCGAAGACAAGATGAAATCCGAAAAAATCTGGCCCATGCGGAATTCCACGAAGACTGAAAATCTCTGAACGAAAGTGCTCAACCAGAGTCCAAGCAGGATCCGGGAAAATCAGGACGGGGTGGAAAGTCCCGAACCAGGGTGAAAACCCGAACTTCACCTAGAGCTTAATATTTTCAATGAATAACTTAGGGGGATCACTTAGGCAACTAAAATAAACATTTAAGCACATGCAAAAGTAAGATAAAACCTCAAAATGAAAGGGCCAAGACACCAAAACCAAAGTGAAAGAGGGTCCCTACTTTCAGTGGGGCATGTGTGCTAAAATTGCACAACAAATGGTGACTCTGCTGGGAAATGCTCCAGAGCATTTGATGAAAAATAAGAATCGAGAACCCAAAATCTCTGGTTTCAATCTTACTATCAAACAAACAAATAAAAATGCAAAGATTAAAGAGTCAAAACCAAAGGGTAGACTGAACCTTTCATAAACTAAAAATCCTAGTGTGTGCATGTGAGTTCATTTCCCTCCTTAAGCTACAGTAGGAACCATGCTTAATGAAGACAGGCTACGTAAGGATTCTAACTTCAAAAGCAACCTGGATAGGGCCTCGCTGCCAGTCAAGCGTCTATAGCCCCGATGAGGTTATCATTGTGACTCTCCCGAACATAGCTCTATTGCCAGCCAGGCATCCATAGCCATGATAGAGATATTCAAATACTCCTGATAAGTTGAATTCTTTCTTTTGATATTCAATATTGCATTTTCTTTCTGTTGATATTCTTTGTGTGTCACTTTTCATTTCAACCTGTGAACACTAAAGTTCACACTCAGGGCTGAGAATCACAGTTGCGCTGAAGAAGAAATATGATTTTTCACCTGACAAGACCTCACAAGGACCCTACAGTAACATCAGGATTCTTAAGATATATGAGAGATATAAGATTTCAGAGTTCTTCAAATTTAAATCAAGACCAATGACCCATCTTCTATAAATTAAACATTGAGATTGTTGGCAATAGCAAAGACTTCAACCATCCTTTCAAGATACAAGAGTACAGTTCACCAATAAAATACTTAGAACAGTCCCAGGTAATGATATATTTGCTATGTAGGTGCAACACATCAAGGTGAAAATAGGAAAACCCCAAAGCAAGAGCAAAACAAACAAACCAAAACAAAACAAAAGCAAACCTACACTAACCAAAGTAAACAAAAGCAAAGCAGAAAGGGAAACCTAATCTAACTATATACAAGAAAAGAGCTGAAAACATCTCAAGACTGGAAATAATGCTTCAAATACTGCCCATTGACAGACAGTGGGATATCCTCTCCAGTGAGAGTTTTCAAACGGAAAGCATTATCTCCCAGAATTTCTGAAATCTGGTAAGGGCCAAGCCAAAGTTTATCAAATTTTCCATGCTCCCCCTTACGATCATGGGATTTATCCCAGTAAAGAACCAAGTCAAAAATTCTAAAAGCTTTTACCTTGGCTCTTTTATCAAACCATCTCTTGACTACCCCTTGATGCTTAGCAAAGTTTTCCAAGGCTTCATCTCGTTTTTCCTCAAGGTGTAACAATCAACAAGTCTGGCCTCACGTCTATCTCCGTCATCATAATATTCATTAATGAACTGCAAGTTGGGGGTCTTTAATTGAATAGGAAACACAAGCTCTAATCCATAAACCAGGTGATAAGGTGATATCCCTATGGAAGTTTTATGTTTGGTACGATCTGCCCAAAGAGAAAATCTAAGTTGGGTATGCCAATCCTTTGGATTTCTTTCTAACAGTTTGTGGATAACCATCAAGATATTTTTGTTGGATGACTCAGCCAAACCATTACCCTGAGGGTAATAGTTGGATGCAAACTTAATGATAATCCCATGATCAAAATCCCAATTAGAAAACTTCAATGATGAAAATGCAGGACCATTATCACAAACTAAAGACATAGGACATCCAAAATGATTAATGTTACCTGATTCAATGAAGTTAATTACTACCTCTAAAGTGCATTGCTTGCAAACAAGGGCCTCAGTCCATCTTGTAAAATAATCAGTGATAGTAAGGATATACCTATGTCCTGTAGAGGAAGCTGGATTGATGGGACCTATGAAGTCCATCCCCCACTGTGCAAAAGGTTTTACCTCGAAGACCGGCTGGAGTGGGAGTGCTGCATACTTCTCTTTGGCTGCCGCAGTCTGACACACATGACAAGTTCTGATGTGGTTGTATGTATCCTTAAATAGTGTAGGCCAATAGTAACCAGCTCTCAGAATCTGGTTTGCTGTAGAAGGTGCTGATCCATGGCCTATACCGTATTTGTCATGAAATTTCAACATCACCCTTTCAAACTTTTCCCTTCCTAGGCACCTCAAATAAACACCCTCATGATTTTTCTTGTATAGGACAACTCCTTTCAACATGAAACTATCACTCTTTAAGTGCAATGCCCTTCTTTGTAATGAATTGAGATGATCAGGGCATCTTTGAGTCAGGAGGTAATGAAAAATATCATCATACCACTCGTCAGGAGAAACATCCTCTAAATTGTAGTTCTGAGCTGTAAGATCGGGGCCTGTCTCTGCCATTGTCTTTGTAAGCCCTTGCCCTCTTACCAGCTTCATGGGCTAAATCTCCATATCGTACTCTTGTAACATAGTGTTATGCCTTGCATAACCACCCCCATTTTAATTTGGAACAAAATGGGTCCCCCTTTTCTCTTTCTGGTTTCTTTTGCATTTGGTTACTTGCTTTCCTCTTTGTAATTCTTTTGTTTTCCTCCTAATTTTGACTTTTGATCTATCTGATTTAATCTTGGTTCTGTTTCAATCTAAGTTGGTTTTCTTCTTGTTGAAAATTGAATAAAATCATAAGTAGCAGAGTAATTTATTTTAATATGTTTCATATGCTTTGAGACTGATGCATACCTTTTTGTTTTGTAGGAACAGGCCACACACATGATGATATTTCTCAAAGGAGTTCACTTGGTAGACTTTCCTTAGTCCAGTTGGTCGTAATTTCCCTTGAAGAAGAAATTCGGCAAGACCTTGCAGATATCTTGCCGACTACCAGTGCATTATGTTGATATGTGTCTGTATTGCCTATCGAAAAGACCCCAGAGAAATCATAGCGATCAAAAATCATATGCAGGCATCCATCGACAAGACACCATTCATCGCCCCGACGACTAGGAGTTTCCTATCGGCATGAAGGTTTATCTTTGGGGAAGGGTCTTGGAAAAATCTCCATGTCTCGCCGACTGGTGGCAAAAGGATCCATACATCGGCGAAAGGTTTTCTCTTTGCCAAGAAGTCTCGGTGAGTCATGAAGTCTCACTGACTAGTGCTGAGCAGGTTAGCACTTCAGCGGGAGTCATCTTCTTCGGTGGGTGGTCTTTCTGAACACTTTAAGTCTCGCCGACCACCGATAGAAAATTCACATCTCGGTGGGAAACTTTTCTCTTCGGCAAGAAGTCTCGACGAATGCATTGGGTCTCGCCGACAAAGCACGAGAGGGGTTTATCGGCATGGGGTCTTGTAGTCTTGCTGACACAAAGTGTCACACCTACATGTTACTTCTTCGGGGAGAGAGGAAGATTGTCATGGCGATCAAGGGTGCTTATGCAGATTCCTCGGTGAAACATAAGGTATCTATAGGACGTCTCCCCGACAAAGGAAGGTTATAACGACACAGGTGGAATGAAAGAGTGTATGTCGGTGTGACTATAGGGAGGTCTTGGCGACAACATAAGATCACCAAAAGATGATGCCTTCGGCACAATGTTTGGCCAAATGAAGGAAGTCACGCTGAAAAGGTTGTCATCGGGAAGAATGGGATAAGCTCGGTAAGGCGTCTTACCGACATGAGAGTCTTGTCGATAAGGTTGTGGTTGGGGAGAAAACAAAAGGGTCGCCATAAGGTCTCCTCGACCACAAAATGTTACACCAACGAGATGTTCCTTCGGGGAAAAGAAAGATGTGCTCGGCATGAGGTCTTAGCGAAGAGGAAGGATCTCACCAACATGAACTAAGGTTAGCACAGGTCTTGCCGATCCATCAGGATCTCAATGGAATGAAGCAAATCGAAAAAACAGGATGTCTTCGGCGAAGAGTCTTGGCGACTAAATGTTGGTCTCACCGATTTGGGATTGTTTCGCTGGCAAAGAAGGCATCGCTATTACTCTTGCCGAAAAGGGTTCCCCAAGGGTTCTCGGGGAGGATTTTCATTCTTTCCAAGAGGTCTGGCCGAAGTTCGAGGGTCTCACCAACATGAAATTTGGGTTCGGCGAGACGGGTTTGTTTCGGGGAGATATCTCCCCGACAGTTGAAAGTTTCGTTGAAGGGTTCCCCTCTCGGTGTAATGTCTCACTGACTCATGAAGGTTACGCCGAAACAAAGGAAATCGGGGAGACTCTAGAAGCATGGAGGGATTCAATGGAAGGTCTCCTCGAGGTTGAAGGAGTCTTGCCGATACGGAACGAACTCGATGAAAGATCCTGAGCTCGCTATGACATCCTGCCGACTCAATAGGGTCTTCTCGATACAAAGTAGGCTTGGCGAGAATGAAAAGGAGTTCGCTGAAAGTCTTGCCGACAGCGATGGATTTCCCAGTGAAGGAGACATCGATATAACCAAAGATAACTCACCATAGCCTCTGGCCGACAGTAAGGAGCCTTGCCGACAACAAAGAGGGCTTGATAAGAGAAGAGGAGTTCGGGGTAAGGTCTCCCCGAAATAGGATTATCTTCTCAATACAAAAATGAGCTCGATATGACTTCTGAAGCCCGCCGAAACGTCTCAACGATTCACCCATGCTATGCCGATAATTGTTGTGAGATGAAATCGCATCGTGGAGACACTGATGGTGTCTCACTGACATGCGATTTAAGGAGTGTTGTGCAGTTTTCGCACACACGCCCCGCTGAAAGTAGGGACCCTCTTTCAGTTCGGTTTTGGTGTTTTGGCCCTTTCTTTTGAGGTTTTGTCTTACCTAGGCATGTGCTTGAAATATTTATTTTAAACACCTAAGTGTTTCACCCAGGTTATTCATTGAAAAATCTTAAGTTCTGGATGAATTTCGGGCTTTTGCCCAGATTCAGGATTTTCCACCCTGGTCGGATTTCCCCGGATCCTGCTTGGATTCCAGCTGGACCCTATTGTTCGGGGATTTTCGGTACTCGTAGATTTCTGCGTGGGCTAGATTTTCCCAGATTCCACCCTGTCGTCGGCTTCCTGGGTTTCATGACTATCTTATCAATTGCATTAATGGCTTCGTACATGCTTTGAAGGCCATATTTCATTTGATTTCTGAGATCTTTTGTGCCATTATGCTCACTATTTTCCATTGTATGAGTTGAGAGCTGCATCCTTAGAGTTTTTTCTTTGAGCTGTTGGCTTCGTTTTGGGATATTTGGGAAAATAGTGGTTTCCGGTGACGGTTTATTATGCATTCCTGCATCTGTTCTTTGAGGACCCTGTTCTCTTCCCTTTTGCTGATTTTGGGATCGATTACCGCTTTGTAATGGTATGTGTCTGATTGCTCTACTTTGAATTGAATTATGAATGGCACGTCGGTATTGTGAGAGCTTGTGGGATTCGAATTCTTGTGTATTTGTTTATTTCGTGCTAGGGTTGTTCAATATTGCATCATTTGTCATCTCCTAGGCGAGTTTTGAGCTCGTTTGTCTATTTTCATTTCAATGAATCTTTCTTGAGAGTAATTCATAAACCCTAGTGATGACTTAACAGTTGAAACAACTAAATTCTAAACTTGCCTATGCACTAATGGTGGATGAGTAGGGTTTTAAACCTAGGGAAGTGCCATATCAGGTGATTTCATCTTAAAATTGACCTAGAACGTAAAGAAAATCTATGAAAGGTCCATCCCTGATTGGTCCTGAGTCAAACCTTTTGAAATTCTTGATTGGTTCGGTGTCTGGGTGAAATCGGGACTCTCCATCCCTTCCGAAATCTCTTTGCTATGACCCTTCAAGGTCAGAGAGATGTCATATCGACCACCCTGTAGTTCACCGAGGAGATCTTCCTAAGTTCATATTGGATCGCTGTGACAATATCGTTTCTCACTCTGATGAAGTCTTTTATGCATACTAGTCGGTGAGACAAAGAGGATTCGCCGAGACCTCACCTCGTAAGAAAATGTCTCATCAACATGCTTTTTCATATTCGCCATCGACAAGACAAGCCCTACTCGGCAAGAGGTCATAGCGGGATCTAGTGGTTTTACTGATATTCATTTGCTTCGCCAAGACATCCGTCCATCGCCGGGACCTCCCACCGAGCACTTTTGCTTTCATCAAGCTCTGTTCTTTTTAGTTGCTGTGACCCTTCAAGGTCGGGGAGATGTCATATCAGTCATCCTATGTCTTGCTGAAGCCCTTCGTGGGTTTGTATTTGATCACCCGGATGCTGTAATTCTCACACCAAAAGCCTTTCTGTCGGCAAGACAAACCCTCATCGCCAAGAGCTCATGCCGGGCTCCTTTCGTCTTGCCAATTTTCCTTTGTCTCTGAGACCTTCCCCTTTCGACAAGACCTTTCATTGAACATATTCAGCTCTTGCCAAGGCTTTCGCTTTCGGCGAGACTCTCGGCGGTCGCCAGGACTTCATAGCGAGGCCTTCTTTTCTTGGCAAGCCCAGATCTCCTTTCGAGGAGACCACATATTGTCAGCCAGAGGTTATACCGATAGAACTTTACATCGGTGAAACATTACGAAGTCATTGGGACCTCTAGCCGAACTCAAAACGTTTCACTGAAAGCCTTCCTAAGTCCATATGTTCACTGTGACAGTGTCTTTCTCACACCGAAGGTCTCTCGTGTTCTATCGCTAGTTGGTGAGACCAAGAAAATTCACTGAGATCTTACCCCGACTACCCTGTGATCATATCGGCATTGTTTGCTATATTGCTGTTCGGCGAGACGTTACATCGGAACCACCATGTCTTGGCGAGACCTATTCTAATGGCATCCTTCGGCGTGACTTCACGGCCTTTGCCAAGACTTCTCGATGAGCTCACAACTCTTATTGAAACCTTCGTTCCGGGAATCTCCATTGGTTCAAAACTTTGCCTTAACCGTGGATGTCCATCAGGTCCGGATTTCTCTGAAATCTGCCATCTCCCTAATTTCCCGAGAATCTTCTTTGGCTCGTTCTTTGCTGGAATCCATCTCTGGCAGATTTTCCTAAAATTTGGTGAAATGTAAAGGAACATGAAATAATTGGATTCGTTTATAATTTGTGATACATTTGATGATTATTTCATGACATATTTGAGCTCCCATGTGGTTTATTGATGAAAATGATCAGGTTTAATGGTTAAGTAGGTGTTTCCTAGCTATTCCGTTGGAATCTGATCAGTCTGGAATTTCCTGAAATTCCTCTCTAGCTCAGATTGTGTGGATGGTTTTGAAACCTAAAATTTATTGTGGTTGTTTCATATGAGATTTTAATAACACCTTGACTATATGAGATGCATTCTAACGGTGTTTTGATGGATTGACCTTGCTTTCCTGTAGTTTAATATGATTTCCATGTTGAGTGCAGGCTGAATCAAGCAAGGCAGCAGCTAGTTCCTCATTGTCTGATGCAGAGAGAATTAAGCTAGACATTAAGAGCAAGGTCCCTGAGAGTAAAATCACTTCTGTCTGGTCAAAAGTCACTGATACAAATGTTGGACTTTGGGACTATGAGGATTTCAAAGAAAGAATGGCAGCTAAGGATCCTCCTTTGTTGAATAGAAGGATGATGGAATTAGGCTTGTCCCATGTAGCCGGTTTCCCTTCTACAGTGCAGTGCTATGAGCTGGTCCTTGAGTGCGCCAAGCACTATGATCAGGATACACAGAGGATAATTGGTCCTTAAGGGAGAGTTGTTTCCAATCTCAACCTTGTCTCCATTGCCCAAACATTCAATATGCCAGACCGGTCTCATGTGGTGGGATTCACCATTGAGGCAGCTCAGGAGTTCTACGATGACCAGACCGTGAAGTCACAATAGTTTATCAATTCTTGGCTGGAGAAGCCCAAGTATCACTACTCCAAATTGCCCAAGCAGCTGTACAGAGCAAAATTCAAGAAGGAATACTATGATGCCATCACCTTTCTTAGCAGGGTGCTTGGATTGAAGAGTGCTAGAACATTCAAGAATTGGATGTGCCATGTGATTGTGAGGATGGAACAAGAGAAAATTAACTACCATTGGGCATGGGTCATCAGCTAGGTAATTCACAAGCAGTTGTCCAATGTGTTGCAGACAAAGACCTTCACAATGACCTCATATTTGGTCTATGCACTTGCAAGATTCCATCCCTACAGAGGATTAGATACAAAAGGAATTTTTGGGTAGGATGTTATTTACGAAGTTTTCCCTTAGTTGCATTTGGGAAGTTCAAACCATAGGAGGGAAAATGATGCCTTTACCATGTATATCACCATAATGCTTCAGGAAGCAGAGCATGTTAGAATTTCAGATCAAGCCAAGGAGCTCATCAGGAAGTATGGAGCTTGGTTTATTTAGTTCCCAACCTTCTCCTACATTTGGATTGATGGCTGCCAGAAAGCCCCATACAGACTCCCAAGGTATCCCACTGATCACATTATATTGTTGGAATTCACTAGACAGATCTGTGACTTTGATGCTATGGTCAAGAAGGACAAACACAAAACAGGATTTGGTGGAGATTTTCCCCTAAGGATTGGCACTGGAGAGGCATGTCCTTCCATTATTTCTGCCCAAGCTTCAGAAGAAGAAATGAGTACCCTCGGTCTGTCTCTCCACTCCAAGAGGTCCAGATTTGACATCACAGGCGAGGCTCAAAAGAAGGCCAATAGAGAATATAGTCATAAGGTGAACTTGGAGGACTATTGGGCCAATTCTGGTGATGAATTTGAGGTCAAAAAGAGGAAGTTCTCCTGGCTTCTAGTTGAGTCAGTTCGATTATAGAATGTGAAGGAAGTTCCTGATTAGCTCGAAGACGATGGGAACTTGATCCAAGATCATGCTTATGAGGCCATAAAAGATAGACCAATTGGTGATGTGGATTGGTTAGAGGAGGAAAAGATAGAATTGAAACAACTAGTGGATCCAGTTCTCAAATTCACTAGGATGTGGCTAAAGCATAAGCTGTGGGAACTGGAAAATAATCGTGTGCAATGCACCTATGCGCTAATGGGAGATTTGGATCCCCATTCAACTTCTAAGGAGTCCGCAGAGTAGGAAGATCCTAAAGGTAAAGGCAAGCTAGATTCTCTTGTCAAATTTAAGTCTAAAGGTGTTCCAAGAAAAGAAGCCCAGGAAGCAGAAAAATAGAGAAGGCCAAAGGCCAAGAAGAGGACAAGGACTAAGAAGTCCGAGCAGAGTCCTAAGGCTGATGATCCTATACCCAAAAGGAAGAGAATTGTCAAATTATCAGAGAAAGCAGGCTCCAAGGTAGGAGAAGAAGTGATTCCCCCACCAGTGATAAATGTTGAAAGTTTAGAGAGGGCCAAGGTGTATACAAGGAGGTCTAGGACTCCTCCTAGGGATAGTGTGCCTAAGGCTGATCTCCCTCCGGTGGTTTCTCATGAGGAGTAGCATGATGATGTTCCTGCCACTCATGAAACCCAAAGTGCATTAGGTGAGGCAGGGAATATTGAGGATCATCCAGATACTGAGGTAGAGGAATTCCATGAGGGTGACCTTTACCGTGCAGAAGCTGAAGTTGAAGAGATAATTCAGTCACCCTTGGTTGCACGTGCAGAGTCTCCAGTCACAAATGAAGAAGTTCAATCTCCTCCAAGGGAAGAAGAGTTAGAAAAGATCCCATCACCTGAACATGAGGAAGAACACATCGAAGAGGAAAGGAATAGGGATGAGACTCCTAATAAACAAAATTTGAGTGAGGAGGCACCTAAAGATTAACAGGAGGAGAAGCAAAGTGAGGTGCAATTGGAATCCACTATCCCTGGTTGGCTGGAAAAAGAGATAAAGAGAAAGCAGGTGGTTGTGGAGGATAGTCCACCGAATTGGGATGCACTACTAGCTAGTATTGGAAAGGAAAAAGGTAAAAAGAAGGCTAGAGTGATCTCGAGAGTTGAAAGAGATGAGGCGCATAACAAGGTTGTTCATATTGCTACCCCTGTTCTAGATAAAAATAGAGATGATGTGGCTAGAAATGATTATAATGTGCAGACTTTTAATCTTGGGCCTGCATCCATTGAGCAGGATATTGAGGATTACCAGGGTTCTAGTGTAGTTATTGTGAGTAGATTGAGGAAGGAAATGAAGACCAAGTAGGAACTAAAGAAAGAGAATGAAAATATCAGGAAATGCTTGGAGGAATTAATGAAGCCCCTGCAATCCATCAACCCTTCTTTCTCTACTGCAAATCCTCTGCCTCAAGAGACCATCACCGAGCTAGAAAGGATGAAAGCCTCCACCCTTGCCACTGCCAATTGGTTGAAAGGAGTGCAAATAAAGGGTGATGAAGCTATTAAGGAAGTCCTGTCAACAGGGAAGGATACTGCCAGGATGATGGATTGGCTGAAGCAGGTGTTAGCGTAAGATAAGGAGGATACAGACCTACTGCTGCAGAAAACTAGAACCATCATGGAATACACCAAAGATAAATTAGTGAGTGATGGAATTCTTCCTTCCTTCAGAGCTGCCGAACCATGGGAGTGGTATGAGGCACTACAAATCAGGCAGAAAGTGTTGAAAAAGATTTACAAGCAAAGGAAGCAGATTGACGACACCCTAACTGGGGTTTACAACGGTTCCATTGCCTTCTTTGAAATTATGACAGGAAGAAGGAAGATCGCGCCCAAGTACTTGAGCCTGGAACAGTTGAGGGAGTGGTGGCATGATGTGTATGCACCATTTGATGATGTTTCTATTTCTGAACACCAGCTGGATGATGCGGCCACCTACCTCACAGTTATTGATAAGCATGTGACATATAAGGTAGATTGGGATAGGTCGGTCAAGCGGTCAAGAGAAGAGATTGCGTCCATTGAAAATTGACTTAGGGTTCTGCCTTTGCCACCAGTAGTTGACTTGGATTGGACGCTTCTGAAGGTTCATGAAATGTTGGGTCAGAATACAGATGATAGGGAAGGGAGTTGATGATGGGCTGCGGCGCGATTTGTGCTTCCCTATTATCTTCCCATGCATTGGTCCGAGTTGCATTGCAGATCCCAGGCCGACTCGGACGAAACGTGCATTTAATGCATCCCTTTGACCTATTTCAAATTTTCTCTTGGCCGGGTTGCTATGCCATTAATGCTGTGAAACTCTTGCTTGGCCGATGAGTTTTCTGGGGGAATTCTATATATTTGGCATTTCACCTCTTTTCTAAGGGTTAAGAAGTTGGTTAGATGGTTAGAATTTGTGACTAGAATATAGAGATAGTTAGAAGCAAGTTAGCAAGTAGTTACCCTCAAGAAAATATTGTAACAGAGAGCTAGAATTGTTGCTACAGTGAACAATTTGAATACAAGAAATGACATTGTGATTTGGTGCCATACTTGTCTTCTTTTGTTTTGCATGGTTCTTGTTATGCCATCTTTAAAATTGCTTTGAGAAGGTTAATGTTTAGATTAGATTTGGGTTCAATAATGTTTGTGATTTAATGCTTGAATGTTGCAGCAATCCTTCAGTCCATACTTTTCGCAACCAACTGATTGTTAGTTGCTTTGCAAATTTAGCCTGGACTTCATATTTAGTGCGCTTAGTTCGATTGTGAGGATTTTTTTATTTCAATTGCGATAGGGTTGTTGAATGAATGTTCATGATTTGAAAATCTTAACACCTCAAAAGATTGCACTGTTTTCTTTGAGATTGCAGATTTATCTCAGTCAAGCAGAGATCAGTTTTGAGGGATTGGTCCATTTCGAGTGTTGGTTATTTTCATTGTTAATCTTAGGTTTAGCGTTAAGTTTAGAAATCTCTTCAAAACCCTTATCTTTTTCTATTTCTTTGATTATTGGGTTAGATCTAGGGATGAAGTATCGTCAGATTATTAGATCTGATAAAATTGATTCAGTATTTTGCTTGTAGTAAGGTCCCATTGTGATTACCAACATTTTCACATTTTGTTACTGAGTTGTTTATGCACTGTCAAGACCTGACATTAGAGACCTTGGGGTTATCTCTTAAGGCTTGTTGATAGAGATTTACCTTTTCAAGAGAGATATAGATACTATTCTTTCTGTGTTGCACAGGAAAACATGACCAATGTGAACCGGGCGCTAGAATGAGGGCCCGAATAAGCAAGCTAGATCAATTTTTGGATGCCATCTCTCCTAAGAGATTCTGAAGAAGAACAAGATCTGCTCCAGGAGAGGAAGAATTTTAGGAATTACCAGACCCTACTAGGTCAAGAAGGACCAGAAGAGGGGAATCATCATCATCATCCCATCCACCTCCCACATCTCCATCATCCCTATCTTCATCAAGTTCATCCAGTTTTGAAGACATCCCTAGTCCACAACCTCGCCTACCAAGTAATCAACAACCATTACCACCCCCCACCTCCACCTCAATGGATTTCCTCTCGGCAACCAACCCATCTCCATTAAGTTTTTCCATCTACAATGTCATGCCAAAAACCTTGAACACTTTTGTTCAAAATTCCATATCAATGATCCAAATAGAATTGCCGAGGAACACATCAGGATCTTTCAGATTGCCCTGAAGGATAGAGGGATAAACCATGAGGACGTAGCATGTAGACTCTTTCCTTATTCATTAGGAGAGGATGCATTCTATTGGTACAACCATTTTTCTGCTAGATCTATCCAACATTGGACTGAGCTAGAGGCTGCCTTTTTGCAAAAATTTTGAATCCCCATTATTTCCAATGAGCTTTATCGTCAGTTTACTAATGTCAAAAGGGAGGTCAATAAACCTATAGGATCATTCAACAATAGGTTTCATCGTGCTTATACCAGACTACATGCCCCTTATGCTATAGATGAGCCCACTGCCTTAGAAGTTTATTAGTAGGGACTTGATAGTTTGACGACTACCTTTATGAAGTGGAGTAATAACCCTCCTGCTAGTAAACTCGATGCATATGTAGAAGCTGTGAAAGTTAGCACTAATTTAAGACATCTATTTGGGCCTTTACCCTCATTAGGACCCGTTGCTCACCTTGGACAAGTTCCAACTCTCAACTAGGCTCTGGCAAACCATACTCCAATCATGAATCCAGTACCACAGTTACCTCTGGTCCCTTACCTAGGACCTCCTGGCAGACAAGTGTTACCCATGATTAGTTGCCCTCAACAAAATGTGAATCAACCTCTACATATCCAACCTCAGGTTACTTATCCTTCATACCTACAGAATTCTGAGGTCTTGAACCAATCACTAAATGCCAATGCTGTAGTTGAGTATTCCCAAAATAATGTGAATCAGCCTCCGCACAGTAATCCTGACAAGGAGAGACTAGATGAGTTTTTTGAACAAATAAAAAAGCTAAATATGGAAGTGACTTATCTAAGGAACTAGAACAGTCAGTTGCAAGCTGCTCAAAGGAATATGCAGTCCAATCAGAATAGAGAGAATCCACAACACTTTGATAGAGGACAATGTCAGGACTGAGGATACAATAATGATAGAGGATACAACAACGACAAAGGCTACAACAATGACAGGGGGTATAATAATGACAGAAGACAAAATTATGATAAGGGACAATCATCGGGTCAGAACTTTGACAAAGGACCAGGTGGTGGAAAAAGATTCAAAAGAAGGCAGTAGTCAGGATAGAAAAGGACTTGGAACACAGGTCCCAATAATGGAGGAGTCCCCACCCCATTGGATCAACTAATCAGTCAACCTGTTAATTAGTCTGCCAATCAACTAGTTAATCAAGAGAAGCCTCCTAGCAGTGTATATCTAGCTGATGCTGCTTTATCAGGGTGGTGTAGGCTCCACAAGACTAGTCAACATTCTGAGTTAGACTGTCAAGAATTCCAAATGGTGGCCTCAATCTTTCATTACGAAGTGGAGAATAATGTAAGCAGTCAAGAAATTGTACCATCCATTCCTTATGATTCACTAGTGTTGGTATTAAACCATGCCCCTTTTCCACATAGTGAGGAAAATGTACCTAAAAAAGAATCTGACCAGTTGGAGGATGAGGCAGACCAGGTGTGCAATGGAGATAAAATGACACAATTATTTGATGAGAATCCAATAAATGATAATGGTCCCAGAGATGAGGGAGAGGCTTATGTCAAAGAAGAAGCTTACATTGAAGAAGTGAAGACCTTCCAGAGGCCTGTCAAGAAGTATGATTTGAGGGAATTGCCACAGAGGCGCCCATAGGCTGGAGGCCCCTTTACTACTTCCATCCCACTGAATAATTTCAACACACCTCCAGATCCTAATGCTAGTAACAATCCCTCATTGCCCTTGGTTTCTAGGCAATATTTATCTCAAGATCCAGGACATGCTGATGTACCAAAAGGAAGAAATGCTGATGCAAATAAAAAAAAGATGGTGGAATACCCGAAGGAGACTCCTACAAATTTAAATGAAGAACAGTTGGCCACATATGTTGCTGAAGAACTTCAAAAATTGAAGGTAAATCTATCTGCATTTGAGCTGTTAAGAGTTCCATCTATTAGGAATGCAATCTTAGGTTCTTATGATGCAAATTCCATGTCGCAAGATAAATCAGTTAGCAAGAATGTCCATAAAATATTTAGTTCTCAGCCAATAGGAAGGAAAAATCAAGCTCATAATCAAGACCATATGCCCCCTAGAGATACTGGGAAAGAAAAGGATAAATCTCAAGTTGCTCAAGTAGATACTCCCTTAACTCTGTTTCAAGGGAAAATAGACACACCCCCATTCTTGATTTCTGTATGCGTATTTGGAAAGAATTTACATAATTATCTGCTAGATTTGGGTGCCTCAACCAATGTTATGCCCCTTGGTGTCTGTAGAGCTATGGGAATTACCCCTACTAATTCTCAAAAGAAAGTCACATAGTTGGATAGGATTGAAGTCAATTTTGTAGAAGAGTTAAACATGATTCATATGCAGATTGCTTCTGATTCTAGGATTCAACAAGTTATCAATATACAAGTGGCTGACATCCCTAACGCTTATGGCCTAATCCTGGGAAGGGACTTTACCAGGGCTCTGAATGGGTATGTTTCAACTGATTGCTCCCATATGTGGCTTCCCTGGAAAGGAGTGCCAAATCAGATTAGAATTGAACAAGAACCCAGAATGAAGTATATGATTACGGAATATCAGAAAACCTCTACTAAAATTATAGTATCAGAAGTAAGTATGGGTAACTATATGCTTTCTGCTCCCCTTGAAGAACTGGATTCAGAGGAGGTCCTCATATTGCACACAATGTCTCATGGCCTCATGACAGAGTCTAGTGATGTTGAAGCCCTAGTGGAACCAGTTAAAAACAATGGTGAACCAGCTAAAAGTAATGATGATCCAGAAGATAATCAGCTGGCTTTGTTAGACAGATTTCAAGAGTTCATCCAAAAATGTATTGAAGATCAGATTTAGTTAGGAAGAAGAATGAACTTTGGAGAGTTACTTTTTCCCAATTGGTGCAGGGTACATAATGCTTCACATTCAGAATTGGATTGCTGCTTATGCCAAGTTGTAGTGGAAAAAATACAGAAACATATCAACCCCACTCCTGCAGTCAAAATTGATAACATGAATGTCCAAGAAGATCCCAAAAAGGAAAAAGTAATTCCTTCTAAAAAGCTATCCAGTGGTAACAGTGCAAGTAAAAAAGCAGGGAGCTCTGCAGCTGCTGGTTGTTGGACTTTGAGATTCGATGGGTCCAAATCAAAGCAAGGGGCTAGAGTTGGTTTTGAGCTAATTAGTCCAAGAGGTAAGATATTTTTTGCTGCTCACAGAATCCAATACCACTATATGAATAATGTAGCAGAATATGAAGCCTTAGTGCATGGGTTGTTAATGGCATTGAAGAAAAAGGTTAAGATCTTGCAGGTTTTTGGAGATTCTGAGTTAGTAGTCAAGCAAGTTAGAAGACAATATTCTTGTCATGATAGAAGGATGGCTAACTACAGACACAGAGTGTGGAACCTCGTTGAAGGATTTGATGCCTTCAATATTTAGTTAATTCCATGAAATAAAAACCAGACAGCTGATTCCTTGGCCCAGACAACCAGTACTTTGCAGCCCCTATCTCTTTCAGGACTAAAGAAGTTTACTATGGAACTGACCCCGGTACCATCAGTACTCGATAATATCACCAACTTCCAGGTATTTGAAGAAGACAAGCATATTTTATATTTTATTACAAATACTGATGTCTTTGCTTCTTAATTCATTGACGAAACTGAACTTCAAGAAGCTAAGATGGACTTGGAAGGGGTAATTAACCTGAAGACCAACACAATCCCTAGGGGGATGGTACAATTAGAAAGAATATTTGATATGGACAAAATCAAAGATCAGGAACATGATGCAAAAAGGGAGTCCATTAGTGGACAGTGTGACAAACATAATGTGGGATCCCAGAAGGATTTCAAAAATGTTCTCATTGGCAAGGTGTGCACTCCAGAAGAAAGACAAGGAATTATTGATGCATTACATAGATATCCAGATGTGATAGCCTGGAGTTATGAAGACTTAAAGACTTATGATACATCAATCATAACCCATACTATTCCTCTCAATCCAGGAGTAAAGCCTTTTAGAAAAAGGAAAAGGCCCATTAATGCTTTGCTGGAACCCATAATACAGAAGG
>VDFB02270651.1:604690513-604825845 GCA_007258455.2 Sequoia sempervirens | reverse complement strand
ATTTAGCTAATTTAGCCTCATGATCAAAGTGCTACTTAGACAAAGATATATAAGGTGCAATGTACATTATGTATTGGATGAAAAGAGATGAAGAGAGGAGAAAGATAAAAAAGGAAGAGGTAGGGATAATTCTTTTAGACATGGTTGGGTTAATATGATGACTTTACTGGGGAACAAAGGAGCAAGAAGAGATGCTTGAGGAAATAATGTTTTTTTAGTAGAAAGGAATTAGAAATTAGATAAAGAGTAGCATAATCAATGTTTTGGAAAGAAATAAGATGTAGATTTCAATATGACCATGCTATATTTCATCCTTTATGGAAATTTTTGTTTCTATCAAATAGGTAAAATTTTACTATGTGGAGATGAAAAAAGCCATAAATATAAAAAAACAAAAATAAGTTTAGACAAAATAATATTTTTTTATTTAAAGAAAAATTGTTGATTGTTTAAAGATTAAAGATTGATCGTTCACATTAAATTCACCAAAATGGAGTAGGGAAAATAACTAGTCAAGTTAGTATAAGTAATTTTTTAAGAACTTATTAATATCTACTTTTGCTAATCAAAACCTGAGCAAAAGAAAAACAAAATGATCACCTAGAAATGAAAGATAAATCTAAATGATTCGTTTTCTTATTTATAATAAGATTATCTAAGTGTTATTACTTAAAATAAATTATTAATTGTATAAGAAATAGACTAATCATTAATGGGAACAACACATGAACAAGGAGATTGGATGATTGATATGATATAATTTAGTGGTAACTAAATGTATTAATAAAATAGAGGAATGCATAGACATAATTATTGATAGATATATTGGAAAAAGAGCATAGATTATTGTTTAGAGGAGAATTTTTTTTTTCTATCACTAGGATTTTGTCTTACCCATGATGATATCATCACAACCACAATTTAGCTATGCAAAAAAATACAATAAGTAATAACCTACAAAATAAACATAAACAGAAAAACAACAAACATAGAGATACATTTTTTATGAAATAGAATAAATTGCTAAAACGATAAAGAGAGACATAAGAGGATATAAGCCATTAGGTGTTCAAATGTAAGTTATAGTTATAAAATTTAAGATAGTATGAAATGGAACTTTTTTTAATAGAAAAAATACTTAAGGTTGCATATGAGCTTGTCAAAGTGGCCAAACCCCTATTTTGATCTTTTGACCTTCATAAGAAGTTAATATATTTGTGTGTGCATTCAAATTTGTGACTATGGTTAGAAATAAAAATATGTAGTGAACCAAGCAAATTGAAAAATATGTTATGTCATGTTACTATGAACTCAAGTGGAAAAATCATGGAAAAAAATATCAAATTTCAAAAGGGAAAGAACAAGCCCTTTTTAATAGATTTTAGAAAATTGAAAACAACAAATAAAATACTCTTCATCAAGTTAAGAGATGAATTCAAGAGTAAAACACTACTTTGGAAGAACATGATGAAAAATGGAGAAGAATAGTGGAGCTTCTTCATGGAGAAGAGAAACTTTAACCAATATCCCAATTTTTTAAGAAGACTAGGAAAAGGAGGTGTAGTTCACTCAAGAAGAGGAACAACTTCACTAAATTTCCTCCCAAAAAAAAAGGGGGAGAATGGTGGATCTCACTCATGGGGAGGAGCTATTTTACCAATACTTCACCTATATTTTGAGAGGAAGGAGAAATATGAATGTCTGTTCAAAAAGAGAGTGAAGAAGAGAGCGAGCAAACAATAAGCTTAAGAAAATGAAATAATGAGTTTATGTAAATAGAAATAAATTTCTATTAATCTTTCTATGATATATCCACAAATAAATATTCTTGCAATATAAAAATATCATGAGAATAAAGAATGAAAAGTAACAAATCAATTGGGTTTTACCAAAAATGAGAAGGATACCTACTTTTGTCCTTCATACAATGGAAGAATCTTTAATAACTTGCAATATGAGAAAAATAGAAACCTACATCAATTGTAAATTCCCAAAATATGTTGAAGAATATTGCTATAATGTAGATATTTTTAGATTTTTGGGAGAGAAAAATGTATGCATAGAGAATGTAGGAATGCCTTATTGAAAAATTATTGTGAGAAAATAGAAGAAGAGATTGATGAATGAAAGTATATAAGAGAAACGAGAATTCAAATTATTATAAAACTTGATAACTCTTTAATAAACCTAGTATGCTAGTTTTTATGAGAAAGGAATAATTTGAATCAATAAAAATTCATTGGTTGAGGATTGGTTCCAAAAGGAGGATCAATATAATAATTTCTTAGGAAGTTGTGACATCAACTCATGACTAAGGACCATTTGAAGTCATGTTGAAATATGTTGTTGTAACCTTTTGACCTTTTTTATTTTTATTTCATGAAAGATGAATCTAAGAATAGGTTGACACCAATACAACTTTACTAGAGTTGAAGACCAATTAGGAGTAGAAGTGGTGATTAGATTAGAGAAGATGAACTAAGACAAATGAAAACATAAGATTCAACATGATCAATCTTCTAACTTGGTTTAGGGAATAAAGTCAAGTCTATTGACTAAATGAGACCCACAACATGTTTTGTGAATGGACTCTAAAATGAGTATAACTTATAGAGTAGAATTGCAAAAACCATATTTTTTTACTCTATAGAATAATGCTCTAATGTGAATGCTATTCTAATGATTTATAGGTGATTTCAAAAAAATAATAAATGTCTTTTAATATCATTATAGCACACAAATCAATACAAACATTGCTAGGTCAGCTCACAATGGTTAGTAGGGGGAAGTAGACAAGTTCTAAATTTGAATTTTGAATTTAAAAGTTTTTGGTTCAAATCACAATTGTAAAAATGAGTAGTGTTAATTTTACCCCATGGATCAAATTTAGGATGGAAAATGGGAGATCTGAGGATCAAGATCAACTTTTGAGGATGAGTTACAATAAAATTAAAATAAGAAGTCTTGAACTGAATTTATGCAAAAATACACACTGTGTAAATTTATTATAGCATACAAGACACTAGTCAAAGTGGACCCAAAACATAAATGTAAAGGTCATAAGAATGTAACTTTCTCTATTACAGATATAGGTTATAATTTCCTTTTCAAATGAAGGGTAGTATATAAGAGTGTCTGAATACATCGATCATTACAAATTGATCTGGTCTTAGTAACTATTCAATAGCCCTTTGAAATATAATTCAAGGCCAACCTGCAAACTTTATCAATGCCCCAATGCAAATTATATGCATGTTTCTCTTTTCTCAAGTCATTATCTCTTTGCTTTACACCATGTGTTAACTGGCTTGGGGCTTCTCTGAGAAAGAAAATCACAGAAATTACTGCATTTCAGACCCTTAGCTGAACAAAACCAGTGCAAATGCCCACACAATGTTTTATTCTCATCAATGTACCATATTATGTCTGACATTCTCATCATGCATACATTTATGAAAATTGCAATGGTGAAGAAGGGAATCCAAAGATGAATACAGTCAAAGTAAAACATTCAAAACCTAATAATAATTGTAGCAATATAGTTAAGGAGGACTACTAAGATTTATTTTCTTGCTCTGCTGACCATCCAATCATTTACTATTAAGTAATTTTTAGTATGATTTTCTATCATAGTTGATTATTCGAAAGAATATGAGAGAAACACAATAAAAATGAGCAGTTTCCATCATGATTTATGAGGTGTTGGTGTTCCCAAAATAGTATTCTTTTTACAGATGTTACTCCAAATTAAGTTCCTTAAAGTTCAAAGTACAGAGCAACATGAAATCTCCTTATATGTACTGCTTAGGATTGCATTTGCTTTTATAATGTCCACCCAACAAACTCAAGTATAGTATTTTTCCAAAGCAGTACTGGTGATGTCTTCTTTTTTATTCACTATCTAAATATTTTGATTGATGATAACATCTACAAGTTGCATCACCATTAACATCATTGCAGAAGGGATGCACCAGAGCTCAATTAAATCTTTTTGGGGACATATGTTTCTGTTAGAGATATTGTATAGATCTTGTATGCCCACAATTGTCTTCTTGCTTGGTGAGATACACCCATTTGGAAAACAAAGAGTGTTATGGCCTCAGAGTTCCATTGTATGCTTTATTTACATATTGATAGCCTTGGTGATGTAGGAAGTATTAGCATGGACACAATAAATAGTTTTAAAATCTCTCTTTTAAGCTTACAATTACCTCAAACACAATAAATAGATGTAAATTTGAAATAATATGAGTTATCATTACCCCAATTACTCATTAGAAAAATTAAATGAAACTTTAACATCGATCTAAATATCCTAAATTGACATGCAAAGAAAGATCAAAAGATTTTAAGGTTAAGAAATGATTCTAAACAACATTTGGACTGATATAATTCACTCAAGTTCTTAGATAGATGAAAAATTAGATGAGATCCATAAACCAACAATATAATGACCAATATTTCACACAATAATCTACTTCATTGATACAATCATCTAAGGAAATCACTTTAACAAATATTTTTAATTGCATACAATCAAACCATCGTATTTCATCTAAAAAATTAAGACATACTTGTAAGAAAATATCAATTGAAATCTTAGATCTCACCAAGTTATTCACTATTAGAGAAATCATAGTCAAAATACCATTACCAAAATCATAACATTGAAGATAACAATATACATGATCCTTCAATTAACATTCAAATTTGTAATATTAAATAGTCATTAGGGAAAGACACATTGAACCGTGTCAAGGCTGAAGCAGCTTACATCAACATCAAAGCAACATTTGAGAGGGGTTTTAGAAAGGTCTAGATAGATGGTGACTCTCTCAATATAGTGAGATGTTTGCAAGGTAATCAGAAGCCAAGTTGGACTATTGAATCACTTATCAATGATTTCATCGTGATGATAAGGTCATTTGAGGATGTACATCTCTCACATACCTTTAGGGAAGGAAATTCCCTAGCAGATTTTTTCGCCAATGAGACTATTAACCTAATGAATTTCAAGATTTGAGACGAGTAATCTTCTCTTCCCGAGAGGGCTAAGTTATTATTTTGAAATGATAGCTAGCATTCATTATTTTCTAAGGGTGATCTGGTGTTAATTATATCCCTCCTTGCCACACATTTTATGGGTATTATTTTTCCCATAACCGAGGCCTTATGCATATTCATAATTTTTTGTAAACTTTGGTTCATGGTGATTTTTCTAGTTAGCGCAGATATAGGAGGGGATAGGAGCAAGCTTGATCCCATTTCCTATGGAAAATGGAGGAATAAGCCAAAGTTTTGGAGAATTCTTGAGCAAGGGAATTTTATGCCATTTATAGAAAGGTTTCATAGTTTTGACCATGAAGCCTCTAATCAGTTTGTTTGAAGCTGGCATAATAGGTGTCTAAAGGTGAATGGGGTTGAATTCCCCATTAATGAAGACCTCATAGCCCACATAACAAGTATGTCAACTGAGGGGCACAAGTTTCATAATGAAAGGAAGGGCAATGAGGATGCAATGAACCAGCTTTTCAAGGAAAATGAAAAAGATGACCTAGTTAAACTTTCATCCTGGGGATACGAAAAGCTCTCCATCAAGTGTATATGGGTAGAAGTGGCTAAAGTTATTATGAGGTATGAGGTGATCCCATAATAGTGGTTTACAATTTTTGGCCAAACTGGACACTGAAATTATTATTTTTAACTAAATCTTCACATTCGGGCACCTATAGCAGCTAAACTATGAGGAATTTGAAGATGCTGCAAACTAGAGTCTCATCAAATTTTGTCTGTAGATTCTAAAAATTTTTTCAAAATTTTTGGAATCAAATTGCACTTCTTTTTCTATCTCCAACAAAAATTTTTTTCAGAACATTTTTAAAAGTGGCCTACAATCAGTATAATGCATAACTCTTTTTTTCCATGAAGGATAAAAATTCTAATTCTTTTCAAATTTGGATTTGTAACTCTGATATCTAGTGCTTCCACTTGGTTAGATAGTTTTTATTGAATATTTTTCCTTAATCAAGTTTCAAAGTCAAACAAATTACAATTCAGACCCACAGCCGTAGGTATATGCTTAACTTTTTGTATATATCAAAATTTTATTTTATTTTTTATTGGATCAAGGACTTCAATATTTGGTGCACTCATATTTTTAAATTTTTTTTTGATAATCTTCTATTTTACATGTGAAGAACAAAGAAATTCATTTTCAATGAAAACCTGTTTAATAAAACTTAAAAACAAATACATAACAAAACCAAAACATATTAAAATTATATTCATTGGATAGCTTGTTCGAGGAATACCATAATCATTTGAAATAAATTTTAAATGAATTCATTTGATCCTAAAAGCTAAATCAAAAGTGATTTTTATCAGCATTTTGATAGGTGTAAAGGAGATGCATTTATAGGTATGGTTTAAAACTAGTGAGGTTGTATCCAAGGGGTTTTGATCTAAGGTGATTTGATCAAACCCTCTTCAATTGGAATCCTTAAAATGGAACTTTTTAAGGCTTAAATCATTATATTTTCTAAAAATATGTGATTTCAGCTAAAATTCATTCCTCTCAGGAATTGTAAACTACTATTATGACAGCACCCTATGTCATGTTAGAAACCAAGATCTGAAATACAAACCAGAAAAGCCTTCCACAGAAGAGAAAATCAGAAAAAGCAAGAGCTTTGCAAAAGATGTGCAAAATATTATTATTCGGGAATTCTTAATTACATGAGATGATTTGATTTATAAAAGAAAAGATGCATAACCCTAATCTTATCTTGAGCAACAAGATAGCTCAATAAGATAAGGATGAGAATAATAAACCTAGGAATTAAATATTACCTAAGTAAAGTTATACAAGTGTAATTAAATATTAATTACACTAACACCCCCCATAAGTGCAACTTAGGGAGACTAAAAAAGCATGCACCTAAAAATTAAGATGAATGCAAGAAAGCATGAATGGGTCCTGACAACAAGGCCTGATCAGGTACCCAAGTACAAATGCAATAATGAGGTAGAGAAGGAAAACCCAGTGGGACAAAACCCCCTACAATGAGATGACTGTTGCAAAGAAGCACTAGAAGAACACTATGGAGTAACACTGGAACCGCAATCTGACAAGCAAGGAAAGATACTTCTATCTATAAGAAACCAAAGTGGAATCATAATAATGTGACAACAGACCTGATGCCACAGAACACTGGAAAACTCACAAACTGGAACAACCCTGGAATCTGTGAAGCAAATGTAGATGAAATGATGACATAATCTGGAAATCGTGTATCTTGATGTGGATGCCAAACTGAGACTAAAAATCTTCCATGGGAAGGAGTACCATAAAGACTTTGGAACATTAACCATAAAAACATGGCCCTCAAACTGGGAAGGATCTAAACCAATGCGGATTAAGAAACATAAACTCTCAATCTAAAGTGTGAACCGATGTGAATCTGATATGTGTCAAGCAAGACAAGAATGTGGCCAAAAGAAACTAAGAAACCAGATAACCCATGCGATTTGCCATCAAAACAAGATGGAGATCAAAGTGCATGCACACTCTAATCAAATTATTATGCAAGAAACCCCCTTGATGGAACTTTATCTCAGTTCATTTCTTACAATAACCCAATGATTGTAAAAGGAGAGAATGTTGAATATGTATAAACAAAAAATAAGATGATGTGGTACTGAAATGAAGTGCAAATATTCAAGTTTCACCTTTCCAACTGCCAAAACATCCAAGTAATCTCTAAAACACCCATCAAGATAAATCTGGAATAACAATAAACTTTGGATAGACACAGAAAAAAGTGCATAGATAGAAAAATAGAGCTCCTCAATAACTTTCCAACGCCGCAAAGAAGATGAAAAACGGAGATCGTGGCAAAAAGTTATGAGCTCAAAAGCCATAAATAAACATATGACTTCAAACATCAATAAATGTAGCTAAACAAAAAATACTGAAAAATAAACTACACCACTAGAAAGTGCTCAGAGCCAACTTTTCGGCGATATCTTGTTTGCTCGATTTTGACTCTGTATGCCCAAGTTATGCCAAAAATAAAAAAAGTGCTCCTTTAGGGAAAATGGGGGCTAGGAGGGGGGCTCGGAGTGTCGTACAGCCGCTGACGTCAGCATTTTACAAGCAAAAATTTGACGGCCTGGAGGCCATTGGGGAAAAAAAGTGCCCCCTGCTAGAAAACATTTGACAGTCATCGGTATATGCTCTGCCATGGATGGAATATTCCATTGTCAGTTGGGACTAGACGCAGGGCTCCTGGCCTTCAATAAGACCATGGGCAGGGGCTGGGTTTAGCCAAGGGCTGGGCGCAGACTGCCCGGTCCCCCATATGACCGGAGCCAGTGCATAAGGGGCCCGCAAGGGCAAAAACAACGTCGGCGGTGCTTTGGTGGCCGCCACTCCTAGTGGCCCAGCAGTGGTAGGCTAGTTTTGTACTAGAGGCACCAGTGGGTGGATCGAAAACTCACTTTTTTTAATTTTTTTCTATTTTCGTGCCTCAAGAAGGTATGACCTCCCTGACAAATTTTTTTTGCCTCAGAAACAACTTTCTTTGAAATTGACAAAATGAAAGGCAATCTTAGGGTATTTGGCTGCTACGAATGTGATGGTGACCTTCGTTTGTGCCCAAAGTGCCCTGAAAAATCAGCTACCTCCAGAGCTTGCAAAAAATCACCAAGCTTGAAACCCTTGCAAATCTGGAAAACGGTGACCAAACTCAGCAAAACAAAAGTCAATCCTGACTTTTTCCAGCACTTTGAATCCAATGGTGAAGCCCGATCTGATCCAAAATGCCTCATAAATGAACTCAAGGCATGATACCCTCGAGGAATCCCGAACGAACTCGCAATGATTTTCTCAAAAATCTGAGAAGGGGTTGCAAATCAAGGCTTTGATACCATGTTAGAAACCAAGATCTGAAATGCAAACCAGAAAAGTCTTCCACAGAAGAGAAAATCAGAAAAAGCAAGAGCTTTGCAAAAGATGTGCAAAATATTATTATTCAGGAATTCTTAATTACATGAGATGATTTTCTTTATAAAAGAAAAGATGCATAACCCTAATCTTATCTTGAGCAGCAAGATAGCTCAACAAGATAAGGATGAGAATAATAAACCTAGGAATTAAATATTACCTAAGTAAAGTTATCCAAGTGTAATTAAATATTAATTACACTAACATGTCACCCTTAACAGTCATTTCTCTGCAATTTTAGGGTATCACTTTACCCTCCTCAATCATTTCAAGCATAACCTACAAGTTTCCTTCTTTTTTTCCTCCTAACTTCTATGGAGGTTTTTGGTTATGCTCACCTTAAAAATCATCGCACTCTGGTTCTTCACGAGGGGCTCATCTTGCTCATCATGGAGCATGTTAAGGAAAATACCCTGTCCAAGTTTTTCATGGGTATAGATAAGGTCTCTTTATTTGATTCTCCAACTTATGGTTTGGATATGAAGGGCGTTGGGGATGAGGAATGGAAAATGGAAGATGCAAAAGGGATGCAATTAATATTTTGTCCTCTCCTTCAAAATATCCTAGTAAGAAACAAAAGAAAAGTGGATTGAAAAAGAAGACTCCCACCAAAAATCTGAAGAATTAGGGGTTGGATACTGGTGGGTCCAAGTCTGGTGAGGAAGATAGTGAGCAGAACTTGAAAGGTGGGCAACGAAAGTGGGTTAACATTGAGAAATCCAAGTTGTAAAGGCCGAAGTTTGGTGGTTCTGAGAAGGGAGAGGAGGGGGATGCCCATTCAAAATAGGTGAAGGATGATAATGCTGGTAGAAATGCTTCCTTGGATGTGAAAGACTCCCCTACTCAGCAGCTTTCTCATCAAGACGTTCTAGTTGGCGATGACAGTGATAAAGTTGTGGACATGACAACAAAGGAAACATAATATAGAAAGACTAAGTGTGCGGCCAACATTCATCCTCTTTGAGGAATTTTCCTACTTGGATGAGGATAATGCCTCGATGTTGGAGCTTCTTATCATAGCCAGAAATGGGGCTACATGAAATTTTAAACTCTTTAAATGGGTGATGAAAGAATTCAACAAGGTGAATATAAAGATCAAGAGTCTTAAGGAGAATTTCACTAATCAGTCCAAAGGTGCAGCCTTAGACTTGCTCATTGAGAGACTAGTTGATCTGGAAAGTTCATTTTATGATTTTAAATCATAATGTGAGAGTCATATTCAAGAATGGATGGTAAAATTAAGGAAATCCATGTGGAAATTAATAAGCTTATATAGATCAGTCATATGTCTATCACAAATAGAATGGATTCCCTCAAGGTTTTGCTAGATAAAATTAGTCAACTCTGGGAGGATCAAATTTACTTTGTTCTAGATTGCATGAGAAGGACCTTTCTACCAAGGACAAGGGTAAGAAGACTACCAAGGATGAGGTTAAGGGTCCAAGTGTGAGGACTAGGGCCAGTTTGAGGAAAAATTTTGAAGAAGAGAAAGAAGAATTATTTTCAATGGTTAATCTACACTATAACCAAGAGCTCAAGGTGGCTAACACCTTGAAAAACATGAAATAGTTCCTTTGTGGTTTGACTATATTTTTGCATCTTTATGTTGATTTGCTATTTTTTGGCTATTGGATGGCTACTATTTTAATTATCTCATGTTTTGTATTAGTATCATTTTGATGTGATTCGATGCAAAGGGTTTCAGGTCCCTTCAAAACCTATTTTTTCTCTATTAACCAAAACACATTTAAATTTGCATAAGTTTGATGAGATCTTTCTATGTCTAACTTATTAAATCATCCCAAGAAGAGGTGCATGTATAACCCCACTAAGCATCCTGAAATTTTGGATATGAGAATAGTTCAGTCGTAACCTAAACCTAGCAACCACATATAAACTAAAACTAAGTTTCAGTTATTTAACTAAGAGGAAAACTTCATAACCACTTTACAACACATTAAATTTTAAGTTGATTTATTATAGTTATTTAAAATAATAAATAATTAAACAAATAATTGATGACATATAGAGGACATCCCTAGATCCTTGTGCATCCTATTTTAAGACCATCTACCCACTTGAATAATTGTTAGTTTCTTCTTGTGCTTGGAAGTGTCTTTTTATCATAATCATATGTATTACATCTTGCATCAAATCTTATCTTGCGTGTGTGAATGTTTATTCAAGATCTAAATCTTAATCAAGTAAGAAAAACCATAAACCTACCTAAAACCATGGATCAAGATGATCCTAACATATCCTCCATATTCCATCTCATACCTCAAGATCTTGTTTAATTTATCCTTGCCAACTACTTTAACAATCACATAAAATCCATAATCATGTGTCTCATAAGTAGATTCCAAAAGATCCTAAACACCATCCAAGCCACCATTGAAACTGATGACCAAGTCTTGTCACCCTCCATGTCATCCTTTCCCTCCATTGACAAGTGAAACCAAAATTTCTTCCATGTTCAACCAACACCCATGCATAACCATATCTCATGCACTTCACATCCTAGTCAACCCATCGTTAAGTCAAAAAGGGCCATCAAAATATCACCAAAGACCACCAAAATTCACCCTCCAAGGAGCACCAAAATTCACCCTCAAAGGAACACAAGAACCCATGCAAAATCCTATTTCAAAAAATGCTAGTCTTAGTCTTCTAGTTCCACCCACTTCCACGTCATCCATCCCATGTTTATCCACCTCATCCATTTCATATTTTTCCACCTTCATAGCACCTATACAAATTCAACCATTTCACTCACTTGACCTTGTTGTTCCAAAGCATGACATCATAGATCCCCTTTTATGTTAATATCAAAGTACTCCCTCTCACGATCCCATTCCTTCTTATGACCCCATTCCATCTCATGACCCCAAACCATCTCATGATCCAATTCTCTCAACTCCATACCATAATACTATTCCATCAACTCTATTGTATGATCATATTCCATCTCATAATCCTACCATATCCAACCCATTTGATGATCCTAGCATATCCACCTCATATCATGATCCTATCATACCACCTCCATGGCATGATCCTAGTCCATAACAAGAACAAATCTTTTCATCCATTACCTCTCAAGACCCCCAAGGTATAAGCATCTCCCCTACATCATATGATAATCCTAATCCTTCACAGGATCCCATTCATGAACCACAAACATATAAGCTTGATTCATCAACCTTTATAAAATCTTGTTTTCTCCTAGAATACCACATGTCTTCCACATCCAACACCCCTCAAGATGGTCTTTTGTATTGCATCACAAGAAAACAAGTATCCATTGGTAATAATATGCTTCAAAAGATAAATTATCAAGGAAAAGGGTTGGGCCTTTGTGAGAAAGATTTACTTGAACACCCTAATATTAAAACATGTCTAAATTCTTATGGCCTTTTCTACATAGCTCCTCAATATTTTGGTAGCTCTTTCAAACCCAAAAGGCCTCCCTTTAGATCAAGACGTCCACCTTCTCCATCATCTTTACCATCTATTCTAGGACCTCATCCATCAACCCTTCCATCCATCTTGGACTCATATACATTCCTAATGCATATCCTTAAATTCCCCTTCAAGAACAACAAAGGCACATACCCTTGAATTCTTTCCAACACCTTCCACTTCAAAATCCTCTACTTTCATATAATCCCTCTATGGCCTCTCCAAGCAATTGGGATACCAAACAAGAAATGCATAAATCCAAGAATCCACAAAAATGTGAGCTCCAAAATCAAAAGCAAAACATATCCAAGAAAATTCAAAATCCAACTAAGAAAAAATCAAAAGGCTATAAAGAAAAATAAAAATCCAAAACAATGTGGATTCCAAAGAAAGCAAAAGAATCCATGCATTCAAATGAAAAATACAAATTGGTATCCCAACTTGCTAATCCAAAAGATTTAATTATTCCACCATCATCCAATCCTCCATTTAAGTATATTCCATCTCATAAGCCAATCATAAGTCTTCCATCATCCTCCAAATATGTTTTGGGTCCTTACATGCCCAAGTTTATTATCCCAACCTCCCCATCTCAATCCTTCAACTTTCTATTGGAGTTATGGACAGACACTGAGAGGGGGGGGTGAATCAGTGTCTAAACTTTTCAACTTCGACCAAGATTTTTAATTCTGATTTCCTTTTCTTTCAACAATAGAGTAAAGTAATCACTTTTGAAAGCACAAAGATATGACAACATTAACTCAGTCTATTAGACAACTTATGAAAATATGATTTGAGTGAGATATCTTGCATTTTCCAAAACAATTATGGCTGACATTGATTAACAATCAAAGCATGATGACAGTGCAGGTGCAACTCATAAGACTGTGCAAATGATGATCAACATTATTGACTCACTTCTTAAACAATTGATTTGAATGCAGATTTAAAGAAAAGAAAGGTATTGAGACAACAAACACCTTTAGAAAATTATAACTATTCTTGAGCAATGAATCAAATGAGAACTTTTAAGCTTCCTTTTGAATTAGACTCTTTAGCAATGACTTGTGCAAGATATTTGAACTAAATATTTGCAGCTATGAAGGAACTATCATTCAAAAATGTTCAGACTGATAAAAATGATCACAATCAAGAAACATTATCACATCAAAACAAAGAGACCATAAGACAAAGGATTTGCCGAGTGGAAAACCCTCCTGGGGTAGAAAAATCACTCCTAAACTTCCTTACTGGCTTAATCTTCAAAAACCACTATTAACAATGCCTTATAGGCTAATTTCTAAGCACCAACTCAAGGAGCACCAACCCCTCAAATTATTTTCAGAACAATAATAATATCAGAGGATCTCTCTGTTTTCAAGTAAGCTCAAGAAACTCAACACTCTTATCTACCTAATACCCTAAGAATCCAACTCTTTGAATCCTTAAAATATTAAATAGAAAAGAATTACAACTCTATTCTGCATCATGTTTTCCAAATTTTCTATTACAGAGTTTTCCAATACATCTCTTGAATCAGGAAAAAGGATGCCAGAAAAATAAATGTCTGCAAGAGTAACACCTATGCAATAGGCTGTCAATAAACTGACAATCATAAATAAAAGTTCCTTTTTGAAACTACAAATGCCTTTCACAAAAACCAGAAGCTTCATTAAAACAAAATACTCACTTGAAACTATTTTCAGAATACCCAAATGCAAAATCCATCAATTTGTAACGAATGTAATGTGTCAATAATGAAACTGGCAGATCTTTCAAGATTCGTGACTACCCATTAACAATAAATCATAACCTCTAATGCATATTCTGCCTTGTAACCATTTTGAGATTCGATGCCAACCAATGATGTCGGCCTACAACTATATTTAGAAATTCACACATCGGCCACAGTGATTGAATCTGTTAATCGTTCGCCGAGACATCCAAATAGTCCTTCTGAAGGCAATTAAATCGCCAGTCATTCCCCTTAGTTATCGCTTTCGCCATGACCCATCAAAGTCAGGGAGTAGTCATAATGAATACATTATGTCATGCTGAGAGCCATGTACCGTTCTTCTGGTCATTGAGACAAAATAGTTCTCTCACCGAGATGTATCCTTCATCCGCCTTCGCTAAGACAATGCATAGTCGGGGTGACTTCTCGTAGAGCATCCTGTGTCTTATCGAAAGCCCACATGATCATTCTTGTTCGCCGAGACAATTCAATACCTATGCCAAAGGAAACTTTATCACTGTCAGTCATCCCTCTATTTGTCGCTATGACATTCTGCTGACGAGGAGACTTTATGTAGATTTCATTATGTTTCATTGAAAGACTTTTTATCTCTTATGTGTCACTGTAACCTTCAACCATCAGGGAGAAATCATATAGAATAATACTTCGTTATACCGAAAGTCACCCACCATCTTGTGTGTCACTGAGACAAGTCAGATCCTATGCCAAAAAAGTCCTTTTGTGTTCCATCAGCGAGACCAGAGGTCACTCACCGAGACCTCACACCAAAAACCCTAACTCTTACCGAGATGTATACCTTTGTTTTTTTGGTTGGTATAAGAAAACAAACTCGCCAAGACCTTTCTTCGATGCACATGAGTCATACCAAAATTTTCATTTTTGTTTTATGCATCACCGAGACATATCAATGTCAGGGAGACCTCTCAGAGAGCACACTATGTCATACCAAAAATCTTTATCCACTCTGAGTCACTAAGATAATACCAACCTCTCGCCGAAAGCCCCTCATAAGACTTAGTCGGCAACACCTGATAGGTTCGCTATGACATTACACCGAAGCTGAGACCTCCTGCCGATATGCAATTTTTCCACCAGCGGTCAGCAAGACTAAAGTAAGTTTGCCAAGATGTTACAATGAAGAAAAACCTCTCGCCGATGAGCACCCTTTGTTGCCAGTCGGGGAGACATGATGAGTTCGCTAAGACATCATATTGATGCCACAACTCTTGCCGATATGTTCTTTCTTGTGCCGGTCGGCAAGACACAAAGCGCTCGATGAAAACAACATGCCGATAGGGATCACCCTCTGTCACCGAAACCATGGAGAAGTCCTGCTGAAAGCTTCCTGTATGTAAAATAAAATCATCATGACATCAGAAACGTCTTGCCAATAGGCAACATAGATGTTTATCAAAAAAAATGGATCGGGGAGACCCTGGCATTCCCATGCCGATATGTTCTTTCTTGTCACTGAAACAATGTACAAATAAGATAACCTGAGACTGCACGAAGCTCAAACTGAACAGTACCATAAGATATTAAAATTCTGAATGTAAACTGTCCACTAATTGCCAAGACAAGTAAACCATATAGACAAAATTGTACCAAGATAAAGCATGAGAAACCAATCTGAAACTGTCAACAAGTAGAAACAACTGAAAGGGATTTTGTCATCAAGGAAAAACCATATGATCACAACTGAGAACCAACAAACTCCCCCTTTGTCCTTGATGGCAAAACACAAATGACTCTCCCCCTTTTTGCCTCAATGACAAAGGATAGAAGAGAAGAATGTGCAATGCCAGGAAACACAACTAAGAATCCAACCAAATACCATAAGAACCGGTTGCAAATAGAGCAATAGTGTAGCAGACATATTTGCAGGAATGCAGTAAGATTGTAACATGCTAATATCATAGCAAAAATAGCAATATGTCCATTTCAAGAATCTTGGTCCATATCATCAATGCCAAAAAAAAGGTACCAAAGTATTATAATGTAACAAACCAAATTGATACCTAAAGATTGAAGACCTGTTACTTGAACATACCACTTTCTTTGTCATGTTCGATCAAGGCACATTCAAGATCACCTACTCCACATTCAATTTGATTAACTTCAATCTAGCAATACCAAAATTTGAGCACAAACAACCAACCTCTTCTTAGCACAAGTAATCTCAGTCACTGTCCATGACAATACATATCAAAGACCAATGATACTGGTTATTCTTCTTCAAACAACACACATCATTTTACTCTTTTCATACACAAAATATAACTTGAAAGCATGTATACTGCATAATTCATTGTCAATCTGTTCTTGTACACCCATCTTCAATCCATATGAGAATTTCTATTACCACACCAAGAACGATGAAAAAATACCAAAGATAATTAATCTCAACCCTCACACAATACCAAATAATATCATCACAGAAATAACTCATAACATCAAACATTTTTTTCAATCATTGTTCTCCAAAGATAAATACATCGACATCACTTCAAAACAAAGGCTTTCTTATTTTTAATATATTGAGGAACTCATCTATATGTCTCCACACCACTCAAAGATGTCATAAGGTCATACCATTATTTCCAAAACCCAAGCATCCAAAAAGTTCATTTAAAAACAAAGTGCACTGTCTTTTTCAAAAACTTCTAAAAACTGTCAACCACTAGACCAAGAAAAAACATTCCTTAATGCAGAGATTCATTAATTACCTTTCAAATCGGATGATTACCTTTGTCAGTAATAACAAAAGGTTAAGGAATTTAAACCATAAAGCTTCAGTTCCTACGAATGATTGTCAATATCAGTCACAAACTCGAACAAGTAGTCATGACTCACTGTCATATAACTCAAACAAATATTACTTTTGATCCATGACAATTCTGCTATTATGTTACAATAAAAAAAAAGTTGTCTCGAATAACACAGACCATACAAATTCATCACCAAACACACTGTCCACCAATTTTGTGTGAACATTATATGAGCCAAAATAAGCCATTTCTCTACATCTTATACCACCAGAAGCAAATGCAAGATTTCATACCTTATTCTAGACTCCATAGGGGTAAAATATATTACCATAATAAACTCCCCCTGAGTCTTTGCTTCTTGTCGAGACCTGGAAGGCAACACTTGTGCAAGGAGTGCACAAGGAGTTTTCTCATAAGCATCTTTATTGCTCTTCTTGTCATCTTGATTTCTCTTTCTTCTCCACTCCAATGAATACTTTTTCACTTGTTTGCTTAAAGTACCTATCTTTCTATTGAATCTGCATTGTTGTACTTTATGCCCAATGTCATTACATCTGAAACAAATGACTTTGTGATTGTCCTGAGAAATAGAAGACTTCCTACAGACATTTCCAGCATTGTTACCTACATTATTATCACTTGTATTTATTCTACAGTCTCTTCTCAAGTGACCAAAATTGTTACAGTTGTAACACACCACATCCTCATTTCTAGGGACATTAGATTGATTCTTATTTGACCATCTTATGCAATCAATTTCCTTATGACCATAGTCATTACAAACATAACAATATCCTTGGAAAGAATGATTATACCTAAATGAATGATCATGCCAAGGATGTGAAGATCTGAAGACATTTTTCCTTTCTCTATGAATACCTTTAGATTGTCTTCTAGTGTCAATGTTATCCTTTGATGCAGCAATACTGTAACCAAGATCAACCTTCATTCTTAGTGTTTGCTTGGCTGTAAAATTCTTTCCATCTGAAGTAGTAAACACTGTTTCATGTTTAGATTTTTCTATAGAGCTTTGTCCAACCTCATATCCCACTCCTGTAGGATCTTTAGAATGCTTTTGCCTGCCCAACATCTCATTCAATATATTAGTACTATGATCAATTTTTTGAATTTTACTAGATTGAGCCTTGATACTTTCAAGCTCTTTTCTTAAAGCAACTACCTCTTCTTCAAGTTTTAGACAAACAATATTTTTAATCTCCAAATCAGAACTCACAACGTCTGCAATCCTCTTATATTCTTCAATTTCAATTTTCTGACTTATAATCATATCATCCTTAAGAGTTAGTTCTTTTAACAAGGAATCATTATTAGAACATTTCTTTAAAGAATCAATCTCATTTTCTAGTTTATTACACAATTCATCCTTGTCTTTTAACTTGACTTCCAAACTCTCTTCTTGCTGAAGTTGTCTTGTTAAAAACTGGTTTTCTTTTCTAAGCTTCTTAATAGTATCTAAGGCACATAGGAGTTCACCTTCCAAATCAACCTCACTTTCTGGTTCATCATATTCCTATTCAGAGTTAACTTCACCCAAAGATTGATCTACTTTTACACAAGTTTCTTGATCATTTAAATATTCATTAATGATCTCCTTGGTCTTCCTTTCAAAACTATGAAGGTTTACACCTTCTTCACTCTCAGATGTTTCACAACTTATTTCAGTGTCCAAAGATATCTCCTCTTGTAACTCACTATTCTGATTCATTTCAATCAACTTGTCCCAAACTTCCTTAGCACTGCTGTAATGAATGACTTTTGTAATGAGTTTATTTGGTAAGTTATTAAAAATAGCATTTATAGCTCTAGTATTGAATTCAAGTGCTTTCTTCTCTTCAAGAGTGGAAGGAAATGTTGCAGATGTAGTACAACCCTTTTCAACTGCTGCCCACACTTCAGATCCTAAAGAAAGTAAGTATGTTTCCATCTTATTTTTCCATATAATAAAGTTTGTTCCTTCGAACTGAGGAGTTCCAGATCTAGGATACTCTACCATTTTAGAGCTACTATTTATGAACTCTTCCTCGTTATTCCCTATACTAGATTCAGGTTGAACATGATGAATAGCATTTTGCTGAGAACATCTTTTTCCCTTATTCCTTCTGTTCTTTCCCATATTAACCAAAGTACTCCAAGAAACCAGGAACAATCCTAGGTGGTTTAGACCTATCAGAGGACCCTACACTCTAATACCAATTGTTGGAGTTATGAATAGACACTGAGAGGGGGGGTGAATCAGTGTCTAAACTTTTTCAACTTCGACCAAGATTTTTAATTATGATTTCCTTTTCTTTCAACAATAGAGTAAAGTAATCACTTTTGAAAGCACAAAGATACGACAACATTAACTCGATCTATTAGACAACTTATGAAAATATGATTTGAGTGAGATATCTTGCATTTGCCAAAATAGTTATGGCTGACATTGATTAACAATCAAAGCATGATAAAAGTGCAGGTGCAACTCATAAGACTGTGCAAATGATGATCAACATTATTGACTCACTTCTTAAACAATTGATTTGAATGTAGCTTTAAAGAAAAGAAAGGTATTGAGACAACAAACACCTTTAGAAAATTATAACTATTCTTGAGCAATGAATCAAATGAGAACTTTTAAGCTTCCTTTTGAATTAGACTCTTCAGCAATGACTTGTGCAAGATATTTGAACTAAATATTTGCATATATGAAGGAACTATCATTCAAAAATGTTCAGACTGATAAAAATGATCACAATCAAGAAACATTATCACATCAAAACAAAGAGATCATAAGACAAAGGATTTTCCGAGTGGAAAACCCTCCTAGGGTAGAAAAACCACTCCTAAACTTCCTTACTAGCTTAATCTTCAAAAACCACTCTTAACAATGCCTTATAGGCTAATTTTTGAGCACCAACTCAAGGAGCACCAACCCCTCATTTTGAAACACCAATTTCAAGGAGAACCAACCCCTCAAATTATTTTTAGAACAATAATAATATCAGAGGATCTCTCTATTTTCAAGTAAGCTCAAGAAACTCAACACTCTTATCTACCTAATACCCTAAGAATCCAACTCTTTGAATCCTTAAAATATTAAATAGAAAAGAATTACAACTCTTTCTGCATCATGTTTTCCAAATTTTTTATTACAGAGTTTTCCAATACATCTCTTGATATGGCCAAAATAACTATGTCTCAAAATTTCTATCCAGCAGCTTTTCAGTATTCACAACACTGCGTTTTATACATCTTTTCTAGTGTGTAGTCTTCAAAGAGATTTGAGGTCAAAGGAGAGCTGAAACCTCCTTTCTATTTTCAGGAAAAAGGATGCCAGAAAAATAAATGTCAGGGAGTAGTCATAACGAATACATTATGTCACACCGAGAGCCATGTACCATTCTTCTGGTCGTTGAGACAAAATAGTTCTCTCACCGAGATGTATCCTTCATCCTCCTTCGCTAAGACAATGCATAGTCAAGGTGACTTCTCGTAGAGCATCATGTGTCTTACCGAAAGCCCACGTGATCATTCCTATTCACCGAGACAATTCAATACCTATGCCGAAGGAAACTTTATCGCCGTCAGTCATCCCTCTGTTTGTCGCTATGACATTCTGCTATCGGGGAGACATTATGTAGATTTCATTATGTTTCACTAAAAGACTTTTTATCTCTTATGTGTCGCTGTAACCTTCAACCATCGGGGAGAAATCATATCGAATAATACTTCATTATATTGAAAGTCACCCACCATCTTGTGTGTCACTGAGACAAGTCAGATCCTATGCCGACAAAGTCCTTTTGTGTTCCATCAACGAGACCGGAGGTCACTCGCCGAGACCTCACGCCGAAAACCCTAACTCTTACCGAGATGTATACCTTTATGTTATCAGTCGGTATAAGAAAACAAACTTGCCAAGACCTTTCTTCGATGCACATGAGTCATACCGAAATGTTCCTTTTTGTTTTATGCATCGCTGAGACATATCAATGTCGGGGAGACCTCTCGGAGAGCACACTATGTCATACCAAAAATATTTATCCACTCTGAGTCACTGAGACAATACCAACCTCTCGCCAAAAGCCCCTCATAAGACTTAGTCGGCAAGACCTGACAGGTTCGCTATGACATTACATCGAAGCTGAGACCTCCTGCCGATATGCAATTTTTCCACCAGCGATCGACAAGACTAAAGTAAAATCCAAAAATTAACAATCTTCAGCACTATGGATTGTGGAAATCTAATAGCATTAAAAGACTAAAGTAAGTTCGCCAAGACGTTACAATGAAGAAAAACCTCTCACCGATGAGCACCCTTTGTTGCCAGTCGGGGAGACATGATGAGTTCACTAAGACATCATATCAATGCCACAACTCTTGCCGATATGTTCTTTCTTGTGCCGGTCGGAAAGACACAAAGCGCTCGATGAAAACAACATGCTGATTGGGATCACCCTCTATTGTCGAAACCATAGAGAAGTCCTGCCGAAAGCTGCCTGTATGTAAAATCAAATCGTCATGACATCAGAAACATCTTGCCGATAGGCAACACAAACGTTTATCAGAAAAAATGGATCAGGGAGACCCTGGCATTCTCACGCCGATATGTTCTTTCTTGTCACTGAAACAATGTACAAATAAGATAACCTGAGACTGTATGAAGCTCAAACTGAACAGTACCATAAGATATTAAAATTCTGAATGTAAACTATCCACTGAATGCCAAGACAAGTAAACCATATAGACAAAACTGTACCAAGATAAAGCATGAGAAACCAATCTGAAACTGTCAACAAGTAGAAACAACTGAAAGGGATTTTGTCATCAAGGACAAACCATATGATCACAACTGAGAACCAACACTTTCACCACCCTTCAAGGTGTGTTCCAATGTTTTTTTTGCCCACATTCCCTCATAATGACTCCTTTCCATACTTCCATCCAACCTTCATCCCTCATTTCATACCTTTAATCCAATCATTTACATGAATCCTTAACCCCCTTCTCCCTACCCCTATTCATTCCATTATCTTTACCAATTTTCATACCGTCTTTGAGTGGGAACATGTTAGCGATCGTCTATAAGAAACATTTAGTCAATGGGGTACTATCTTTCACAAAGAGACACTTGAGTCCTCCATTCATATGCATACACCTTCATTAGCTTTCATTTCCATAAGATTTCATATCCATTCGTATCCACTAGCTTTCACATCCATCCATCTACCCTTGCTTGTACACTTGGGGGGCAAGCCTTTTCCATTTGTATGATACATTATCTTATTTTCACTTAGCGATCATGTTCCCTTGTTTATATTCCATGCTATCCACTTTATCCATCCACCTTCCTTTGATCTTGCATAAAGTATTGGAGCAAAATAACAAGAACAAGTATCTAATACATGTTTTAGACCATGTGTGTCTTCCATCCTCCATATCACTTGTGTTCCATCTCATGTTTCCTTTCAATTCCATTTATCTTTCATATCCATGCCATGTCCTTATCACTTGTCATACTTATCCCTTGTCATAGCTCTTAGCATGGGGGCATACTATTAATTTGACATGTGATCTTTGGAGTCCTCCATAGGCCCTCTATTTATCCTTTGTCTTTGACCAAAAAATTTGGGTTCCCTTGTCATTGGTTCCCTCCACCCATAGTATTCCATATCTTGCTCCGTCTATTTTTATCCTCCATCTAGGGTGTATCCTTACATGTCCTATCATTGACCCATATCTTCAATCTCCATACCATATCATTGATCCATATCCATCCATATCTCTTTTGGTTTTTAGTTTGACTTAAGGAATAATATCTTGTTTATCATTATTGTTTACATTTTTTATTTATCATTGTGTTATCATTGTTATGACCAAGACATTTAAACAAAGCATAAACTCTTTAACATTGTAAAACATTGGGCTTTAATGAAAATCATGAGCAAAGGATTCTTATTAAATCAAGTTAACATCTAATATATCTGGAACCAAATCTTTAGAGATTTATCACAATCAACCAAACAATCAAACTATTTTGTCTTGAAAAATATACATCTTTCCTAATCATACACCTACCTTGATCTTTCAAACAATCAAAACTTGATCATATATCTTGGTACAAGATATTGTGGTTGTTATCTTGTTCAACATGTTGTCTTTTGCCTCATTGATCCTTATCGTGTGCATTAGCATTTGTATTTTTCATTATCATGATCTTGCATATCTATCATTATCATTTTGCATGTATGAGAGCTTGCGTTTTATCGTAAGTCTTGTCTCTTGTCTTGATTATTATCCAAGTATCTTTTTATATCTTTTCTTTTTTTGTCACATTCTGAGGAAGCTTGAGGATCTCTACACATTGTTGTGTACGAAGGAGAGTGATGAGTGGATCATGATTATTTCTTGTGTGTATGTATCGAGTTAGTCCAATCGATGATGATTACAAAATGCATAACCAATAATAAAGAGGGATTCATTTCACTCTATGATGAAACAAATGATCACTTCATAGCCTTTCCATTCCATTCATTTCCATAGCCAAAATTCCATATCCTTTCCTCCCATATCGAATCCATTTCATAAGCCATTTATATGTTTTAATTGCATATAATCAATGTATTGCATTCCTTTCTTCTTTGCATCCATCTAGGTCATTCATATTTCTAAATCTTGCATATCATTTCCTTCATGAGCTTGACCCAATATTGATCTTTTTGGGTCAATCTCCCGAGGGGGCATCCATAACTCTCTTTCTTCATCTAGTGCATCTTTCATTTTCTTTGATACAATGCCATTGTCCATTCATTTTCATATAGATTCATTGTCCATTGATTTTCATATAGATCCACGCTTGCGTATTTCTTATATTTCCTATTAATTAAATAATTTTATTATTTAATTAAGCTAATTTTCCTCTAAATAATTAAATATTTTTTATTTATTTAATTATTTTCCCTTTAATATCCATTTTCCTCTCACAATTAAATAATTTTATTATTTAATTAGTCCCCTTTCATAGGTCCCATTTTCTTCTAATAATTAAATAATCTTATTATTTAATTATTTTCACCTTTCGTCACCCATAATTAAATAATTTTCACAATTATTTAATTACCTAACACTCCTCTCTCTTAAATTAAATAAATATTTAATTTTCTCACCTTTCTTCTTAAATAAATAAAATAAATATTTTATTTATTTCCTCATGTCAGCTACTAAAATTAAATACCTTTATTTAATTTTAGCTCCTTGATCCATGTCTTTTCTCTCTCATTAATCCTCCACCCTTGATTAAATTAATTTCTAATTTAATCTCCACCTTTGATTTCTTTCAAGAAAAGCATATAAATAAATCCCTCATCGAAGCCATTTAGATAACACGTCTCATTATCTCACCCACATGTTGCCATTTTCATTCTAGCACTCTTATCTATCACATCTCTACCATTTCCTATCTAGACCTCAAACATACATTCATATATCATATCAAGATCAAGATCAAGGCAATATCAAGGTTATGCAATCAAAGTCTCAGGGCAACAACCATATCAAGAGTCCATGTTCAAGGTGAATTTGTTTCATTTCATGCATGCATTATCTTCTAGCTCTTAGACACAATTGAGGTTTGATGTTGAATATGGATTGGATCTAGTGCTTCTATTGTTATCTATTTTCTGCATCATACGCATATTGAATACTAGGACATCTTAACCCACAAACATCTCTTGTGGTATGTGTGATGTCCATTATATATTATATATTATTGTAACTATTATATGTGTGGATCTTATTAAAGCTTGACATGGAGGTTTCATAATGACTTTTGTAGGTACTATTATGTTGCTAGAATTTCTCTAGATCTCGTGTTGGTGATACTTCAATAAAGGTTTAGACTCTTAAATAATACATTGAGTTGTTTTAGAGTGTGTAGTTTTTCTCCCCACATAAGTTAATGTGTTATAGTATATTAATTTTGTGTTTATTTCCAAGATCAATTTAATATTTGCACATACTTCCTCTCATAAACTAGTGTAGGAAGCATATTTGATACCTCTACTTCCTTTCAAGAATTTTCAATCTGCAATTCAATAACTTTATCAATCTTAACTCTAAATTTTAAAATAGATAATTATAATGAACACATTTATTTTTAGTATCCAAACTATACTTTTTTAAAAAGTGAAACTTATTAAGAAAAGATATTATTCCACCAATCACCTTGTTTAATACAAACATACTAAATTATTAACCTAATGTCAGACAAAAATTTACCTTTCACTATCATACCATTTGCCTTATAAAGGCCTGTTCTACAGACCACCTTGGAGAAAACGTTGTTTTGTTTCTTAAAATAAACCATTTATTTTAAGTCAAGACCATATACGCCTATGGTGAAAGCATGAAAGCAATTGCACGTAGACAACATCTATACAATATCAGTGAGAGAAGCGTCCTACAAGAAAAAGAGTGGATAATTACTTCTGCAATGATGTTCCTAGTTGGTGTTAACATCAAATTAACTATTCAGATTGCATGGGCCTAGTAGAAAATAAAAGCAGACATTGGTAGTTTTTCTTGGGCAACATACTTGAGATTCTTGGATGGACCTCTGAAAAGTAAAGGCAATCTTTAGCAGTAGATATAAAGAGATTTATGATTGAACTGAATCAAGTTATGGCAGTGTACTTCGAACTTAAGGGGGCTGTAATGTGGAGTAAATATCCAGGAAAACTTATGAAATGAATGGACCCCAAAACCTTTAATAATCATCATGTGATCTCTTAAATCTCATGGGGTTCCTCTGCTACTCTTAAATGCTTTTGAATAATCAGCATTGATAGAAGAAAGTTGTAAAAAGTAGTTAATAGTAAATGATTAGAAGCTGGACCAACATCAGAAATCTTTGTAGGCCTCCTTAACTGTGCTGTTATGATTATTATTTAGCTTTTGGTGTGTTTGTTTGACTGACATTTGGTTGTGCATAAATGAATGTATGAAACAGAGAATATTGCAAGTTGATGAAGAAAAAACATTCTCTGGGCATTTTCATAAGATCTGGAAAGCGAGGTGTTGAATGGAGGGAACTGGAGGAATCCCATGCTGATTTGAATGAACTTAAACTTTAGTCTTAAAGTGATTTTCTTTTTGCTAATTGTCTAAGTTTCAGGAATTTGTGGGGTTTGCTTGTATAGCTATAAAGTAGTTTTCTCCCTTTTTAATAGCTGTATATTTTTAGGTACAGAAACCAAAGGCAGTCAACACCTGCTTAACATGAAACAGATAAGGACTTGACAAAACAAAGAAAGCATTAGTATAATGAATTAATACTTGCTAAAAGTATGTTTTTTAAATAATAAATTCCCAATTCTATGTGAGAAAAATTGTTAAAAGGAGAAAAATATATTATATTGTCACATTTAATTTCATTTGTGATCATTAATAAAAAGATATACATAGAGATAAATGTACTTTAGAGAGGGAAAATTTTATAGTTTAATTGAAAATTAGTTCACACCATTTTCGATGTGAAACAAGTAGTTGAAAAAAGCCTAAAGAAGAATGGAAGGAAAGAGTTTGTGTCTTTTGCATAGCAGGAACAGTTGAATCTGAGAAGCATTTTATTTTAGAAACTTACTACAATATTCGAGCCAAAATTTCACACTTTAGCTATTAGCTACAAGATTTGTTTGAAGAGAATAAGATTGAAAAACAGAAAAGCTAAAATGATAGAGCCTATGAACCATAGACTATCTTCGACCTATAAAGATTAAAATTCTTCTATCTATAGATATGTCGTGATCAATTTTCTGGGTGGCCTTAGATTACATGTGAAGAGTTATTAAACAACGACAAATGCTGGTGAAGCCCTGCTGTCATATGAGGCGCACTAGGCACAGCTTGGATGACAAAACAGATAGATCCAAAAAATCTTTTGCGAGAATTGTGTACTATTATACAGCATTAATTATAAAATAATGAAAAACCTTTTAAGCAACTTTTTTTCTTCTGTTCTTTTGAACTTCTTTTCAATGTAGGTACAACGAACTGGATGTTTACTATAGAAACAGATTTGATATCAACTATTTTAAAATAGATTATGGTACATCACTCCGAGAGAATCATCCTACCAATAGATTCATTTATATAGATTTAATAAATATCAATCAGATTCACTCTTAGAGATTTTGTTTTATAAAAGCAATCTAATCAAATAGATATAATTTAATAAATATGGGCAGTTGCACAATAATCACTTAAGATTACAATCTGGATAGATAAATATATCTAATAAATATAATTAACAACATAACCTGAAATGCAAATTATTAAATATAGATAGGTCTAGGATCCATAACGTGCAACTTTGATTATTAGATGAAAGATTCAACATAGGCATAGCATCCATAAAAGTCCTGGGCAAGACCAAAAGCTGCTCTTTAATTCACCCACTGATCGTATTTGTTCGATACATTAATATATTTTGGGTGCATTCATTCTATAATTCACACAGTAAGTAACTTTTATGAGCATGTTTCTAAAAGTAACTTTTTGCTTCTCTCGAGAACAGGTTTTCTTTCAGGTGAGAAAAGGGTGTTAATATCATTTAGCTTAATAGTCAAGGTAAATTTTGGTCTATAAGAATATAAGATAAATATTTATCATTTTTGATAGAGATGGTCACTGAAATTGCTATTAATTATTTGACTATTGAAAAGTGTGATTTTTAAATAGAATGTCATTGTTATATGGGATTTTTGTTTGATTTTTCTTTTTTCATATAAAATACAAGAGAATCTGAGAGGGAAGGGCTTATGAATCGAGTAATGATTTGAAAAATATCAAGACTAGTTGTTCAAATTTTAGGTTGAATTTGATATAATTTTTTTCATATTTTAGATGTATTTTATGTAGTTATGTTGTTCCATAATTTAAGATGTATGACAAATATAACAATTAGATGTAATAGATGTTTATTAAAAAAAAAGTCGTCATTATGAATTTATGTAAAGAAAAGCATATCAATCATCTTCCTTCTAATACTTTTTGTATCAATGATCTTCACATGTTAAAGACATATTCATTGTCGAAACAATGCATTATATTTATACAGAAGCTAGATATATTAGTTCTCCCAAATATACTAAGCTTGCATTTAATTTGAAAATTTTCATCAAATATGAATATGCTCTTATCAACTTCACATAGAATCAAAATATTTTATCTCAAAAATTTTAGAATAATAAACAAAAATTAAAAACATATTTTATATTTAAATATCCAATACCTTACATTATCCTTTTAACATATTCTACTACCTCTTTAAAAAATCACAACTCTACAAAATTTTAATCATAAAAATAAAAATTTACTACTCTATTCATTACTAATGTAACCTCAACTATTATAAATATCCTAAACCAAAAGAAACCCTTATAAATTAAGTCCTTATAAATCATCAAACCTTTTTTTTTTAATTGACATGTCTTCTGATAAAATCCAACTTGAAGCTGTTACCACTCCTTATATCCTAAACTTTGGTAATAATCAATCTTACACATAAAATTTCCACAGTCCACAAAATTTTAAACTACTTCTAAATATAACTGTATATAATCTTTTGTGACATCAATCTCTGAAAACTCCTTTAAACTCTGGATCATGTTCCTCATTGATGTGGACATATCACAAAGCATTCATTCCATGAATGGACTGGTTCAATAGCTATGGCAGAAGCTTCACAATGATTACTAAATCAGCATGTTATGATGAGCATCACTTACAAAATCCAATTCATCTCCTGTTGGGGATGCATATAATACCTAAATCTGAACTGTTAAAATTTTGATTTTTACAAATCGTCCCAATCGGTCCTCTATTTTCGTCTTTTTTCTGACTGACAGAGAACCACAGACAAAAATGATGTAAACAATATGCTAAAACTTTGTTCCCTAGCTGTCTGGATAAGGGCGTGGCGGGACCGGACAGGCTGCCCGCCCTGTAAAGTAACCGTTACAGGGAGCTGTGTGTCGGGCGGGCGGACCGTTAAGCGTGTGACGGGTCATAACTACTTTTTCGTACAATCAAATGCACGCACTTTAGGTAATCTGCACACCCGTGACCCTTCTCCTCTAAAGGCAGGGCGCGGGCCGCCACCTTGTAAAAAGGGCATGGATCTAATCATGACTCCCAAGGACCCTTGCCTACCCCTAATTTCTACACATTTGAAATTATTGGGTTTTTTTAAATAAAAAATTGTAGGTAGGGACCTTCTCCAGTGTTGATGGGAATTTCATTTTCTCTGTTCATGGCACTGTTGTGTGGGATCCCATGGGATAGATGATATTTTCCGTTTTGGTCTAAGATTGTTAGGGTTGTTTTGGTCTTGAGAGTTGTTAGGGTGAGAACTGTAAATATTGTATTTTAATCTTTTGCTTATGTTGTCGTATTTTAAATATTTATTTTATTATGTAATTTTGATTGATTTGATATTTTTATTAACTTTTATTAAATTTTTGTTTACATTAGTTTCAAATTATAACTTATTAGTTGCTCTCTCGAGTTCATTTTTGTTTATGTATATTTGATCTTGTTTGTTTTTCAACCTATAGCCTCTAGTCTTAAAAGTTTGGATTCAATTTTTACTAATAAGTTCAAACCAACCCTTTTTGAATTAGTCATTATTTGTTGACTAGATTATGCCAAAATATTTCAATTGTATATATAAGTCAATATAAAAGACATGGCCCCTAAGTTATTTCATCTATCATGGATTACTCCATCCACCATTTAAGCCTATGGAAGGGTCCCTATCTAATTGAGACACTCTTATAATCACTCTTAGCTTCTATAAAAGATTCATGTATCATTGCATATTTTGATTACTTTATCTCTTTGTCAACAAATTTTTAAACTATAGTGTAGAGACTTAAATCTCATTGCATCCTAACATCACACGTAACATTGCATCATTACATTGTTAACATTATCAGCACACTAATTTACCAATCTTGATACTTTTAAAACCATCCTAATTAAACATAATAACATGCTTATATCACCTCACGACTAAGTAATTAAATAATTTAGTCTTATTTAATTAGTTAGGCTAGTCATTCACATTCTTGCATCATATTTATTTAATTAAGCTATTTTGTGCATCTCTATGTCACTAATGAACTAAATAATCATATATTTTGATTAATTAATCTAGAAAACCAGTTCATCACCCAAATAATTAAATAAATCCATTTCCCTAGTCTAATTGCCACTTGAGAATTTGATAAACAAATCAAAACTAATTTCCCTCCACTCAACCACAATTAAAAATTAAGAAATTTCACCTAATCATCCACTTTCACAAAACTACCTAGATTTTTTGAATTTAGACACTCACCGTTCACATTAAGGCAACCACAAAAGTAACCTATATTCATCTCACTCAATCTTAACCCTCCATTCATCTTTATCTTGTCTTAGAAGCTTGCTTTCTCTAGAAGAAAATGCATCTCAACCCTCCATTTCAATCAAATCTCAACTTTCCATCTATTCATCAACACATCTATAAATAAGCTCTCATCCTCAACTAAATCTTCCTCATGGAGTGAATATTTGCAAGTGCATTCTACTAAAATACCAAAGTATCTTACACAACACATGGGTAACCGCATCTAAGAGCACATCTATTCAAAAAGAAGGTATAATGTATAGTTTTCTTTGAAAATTTGTTACTCTTTTGCCTTGTTAGATCAATTTGAGGTATTCTTGGGTTTGAAAGATGGATTTTCTAATTTGCATGTGTTTTAATCTTGTTTTCAAACTACAAATTTAGGGAATACTTTATAGCATATTTCTTGGGACCTTGTCCCTTATTTAATCTTAGTTTTGTGAATCTTCCTTAGCTTGATTAGGTAGGTTTTGCATATGGGATTTGGTTGGAATTTTTGTAGGTTTATTTCATCTCAAGCATTATGATGCAAAATAGATATTACCAGTATGTCTAGAAAACTAAACTTTTCCTATATCCATTTAAAATTTATCAATTTTAGGTTCAAGTAGATTTGGGGCAATTTTTTTCCTAAAGAGGTTATATAGCTCCTACGCAAGCGTGTGGTACAATAGGTAAAAGTAATAATATTCTATTTTATTTTTAATTTTATTTTTATTATTTTTAAAATAAAAATGCTAAAATCAAAATAAAATAAATTTAAAAAATATTAAAAACCATTTTTTTCAAAGTTGTAAGGCCTGTGCAAGGCAAGATATGTAGGTACCTTCTACCCTACACATCTACCACAAGAAATGTGGTGGATTTGGGGCCCATACCCTACCTTTCTAGAGTTCAAAATAAAAGGAAGAAAGGTATGCAGTTCAATACTTACTAAACTAATATTAGAGGATATTATTGTGCAAATTTTAAAATCTTTATGATTAAAGAAAAAAGAAACGCGTGTAAAATATAAAATAAAATCATACCACAACATAGGTGTACATGGGGAAAACTCTTTTGAGAGAAAAAAAACCCACACTCCAAAGTAGCCCAATGTATTATTCAATCATCTAAAAAGTTAAATACACTTGCAAATAAAGCCTTTATAGGAGTATCACCAACTAGAGATCTTGAGTAATTCTAGCAACATAACTATACCTACAAAATCACTTTCCAATACCTTTATCTCAAGAAATTTATAAATAAGAGAAGTAGTAAATTAAACTAGAAAATGATATTTATAAAACCATGAGATAAAACCACCCAAAAAAGTGTTTCCCAAAGAACTATTTCAAAAACTAACACCCAAATCCCAATATGAGTTCATTGGCTAAAAATGGCATATTTCTTCCACCTATCATAAAGTGCATCATAAACCATTTATCAACTCAAGAATTCCATTTTAGCTTCATGATCTCCACTCAAATATGTCTTATGATGTGTCATAACAAGCATCATATTTTTTTCAATAAGTGTAACTCTCGCTTATATCTCTTTTCTATGTTGTAGATAATTTTACATTTCCAATACATAAGGCCATAACATTTAATCAAAGAGACCATTTGGGAACTTTTTTAAATTGTATAGATTGAAAATATTTACACAATATGTACCCTAGAAATGATGTTGAAGAACCTAAAAAAATATTTTGTCCAAAAACAAAGTCTATGGGCCAAATTTTGACTTTTGTGTGTTTCATAGTTTGAAAATTGCATTCATACACTAAATGTTAGGATCAAGGTTGAGAAAATTTTCATAAAAACATCCTACTTGTTGAATAAATTGTAATAGTAAAGGGATTACCAAAAATTATAAATTAATTGATAGGGGTTGAGAGGCTCATAGACTTATAGCACTACTTGAACTTTTTTATGCTCACTAGCTTCAATAATGCATCTACAATATTTTGTAAAGTGACAAATTTCTCCAACATCACCCTCCCATCCTCTACCATGTCAAAAAAATAGTATTGAACATCAATATTCTTTGTCATCATATGAAAGATCAAGTTCTTTGCTAGAAATATATCACTATGACTACCACATAGAATTATAATAACACATGGACTCAACCCCACATCTAAAAACATATGCTTAAGCTAGATTGCATTCTTAAAATAATTATTATCTATCAAGTGTGTTGCTTATATAGTGTACAAAGTGACCACAGACTATCACTTTTTCATCAAATTAAAAGCACCACCAAACATAGTGAAAACATATCTACTAGTAGATTTCCTATTGTCAACATCCCTAACCCAAATAGAATCCAAAAATCCATAAATATTCAATGAGTGTTATTCCCATGTAGATTTATCATGATAAAAAATGGAGTATGTAAAAGTACCCCACAAATATTTGAAGACCCTCTTCCCACATTCTAATTTATTCATCCAAGATTAGCCACGAAATGGATAAGAGCTCCCACTACTTGAGTGATTTCTAGGACCTTAAACAGATGATGTAGCATACATCAATCTCTCAATAGCACTAACATAAGGTACTCTAGGGGTAAAAGCAAGAAGTTGGGTACACGAAGAGAGGAAGTTTCGGCCAAAACAAAAAAAATCACATGAAGCGCATACACGTTTTTAAAAAATGCATATGAATTATGGATCAAGTACCCGAGCCTAAATCTAAACGTGTATGCGTTCAACTTCGGGTACGCAAACCGAAAATGCGTACGCGTTATAAAACATGTACGCATTCATAACGCGTACGTGTTTCTTAAAGGTATTTTTTTTAAATTAGTGACTATGTTTTCATTTTCACTCACAGTTTTAGTCGTGCCAGAGAAAAGGAGACAAGATCGCGTACGCATTTCGAAGGGCCCGATTGAAGAAAATTTTCACTGCCACCTCCTCCCATCGACACAACTAACCTCAGCGACTTCTAGGTTGGTTGAATTCTTCCTTTTTTTGCTTTATATCTTGCATTTTTGTTTTGTAATTAGTATTTAGTTTTTGTTTGTTTAGTTTGTTTTTGTTCAATATTTTATAGTTTTTAAATTGCATTTAAAAACCAAAAACATCAATGAAACAAAGAACGTTAAATTCTAAATCGAAAACCATAAAAACTAAACCTAAATTGGACACATTTAACTTAGAAATTAAAACCCTAGAAACCCTAGGTTCCAAAAAACACAGGTCCCTAAAAACTAATTTACCTAGGTTAATCCTCAGACCTAAACCCTAAAACGTAAACCTAAAACCCTATTTACCCTAAACATAAACCTAAAACCCTAATAGTTCACATAATTTTAGAAGTATCCAGGGAATGTTACCTAGATTTGGGGTAGTCTTCATTGAGATTGAGGCTACGAATAATTCACATTAGGATTTTTTAGTTATTGCTACACTTCAATGACCAATTTATAAAACATCCTTTTCACATTGTGTAGTGTCATAAATTAGGGCTCCTTGGAGGTTTCTTACATTTTTTATTTGACATAGATATGTTTTCATGTCATCAAATCTCTAAATCTAAACCCTAAACCCTAAAGCATTCATTTTGTCGTAGGACCTTAAAATGAAATTTGGTTGCCTTAGGCAACTCCACCAAATTTTATTCCCTTAACCCATGGACCATTTTTTCCTAGGACCTTACTAGACACAGATCCCCTTAAGACATCCTATCACCCTAAATCATAAATCGATGTCTTAAGGGGTCCTAATATGATATTTCTTAAGTGGATCAAAGAAGTTCTCAAAATTTGGTGAATAGAGCTCAAGCCCATCTTTGTTTATTTTGTACATTGCAATTAGGTCACTAGCATATATCTATGTGTCCCTTTGAATGTATTCTATTAATTTTTCATTCTTATCTTTAGTATTCTTTGAAAATAATGAATGAGATTATAAATTTGAATGTTAGTGTTAAACTTATAATTTCTTCTTAACTACTTTGTCCCACTATAGAGAACTTGTGTCTCTTATCATGAAATTTGAAAATTTAGATAAATCAATTTATGTCCTTGGATTTAATTAAATTCTATGCCATACTTGATTAATACATGTATTCACACTCGATATACCTCAGATCTATAGATATACTCTTGTTGGGAAACATGAGCTATCTCAATCAACTGTTCCACAAGAAAATGTTGCTCACTAACTTGCAAGTCCATTATTCCAAGGGCCACCCAAACTTCACCCTAAGTTCCCTAAACCCTAAACCCTGAGCTCTAAAATCTAAACCCTAAACCCTAAAGCATTCATTTTGTCGTAGGACCTTAAAATGAAATTTGGTTGCCTTAGGCAACTCCGCCAAATTTTATTCCCTTAACCCATGGACCATTTTGTCCTAGGACCTTACTAGACATAGATCCCCTTAAGCCATCCTATCACCCTAAATCGTAAATCGATGTCTTAAGGGGTCCTAATATGATATTTCTTAAGGGGATCAAAGAAGTTCTCAAAATTTGGTGAATAGATCTCAAGCCCATCTTTGTTTATTTTGTACATTGCAATTAGGTCACTAGCATATATCTATGTGTCCCTTTGAATGTATTCTATTAATTTTTCATTCTTATCTTTAGTATTCTTTGAAAATAATGAATGAGATTATAAATTTTAATGTTAGTATTAAAATTATAATTTCTTCTTAACTACTTTGTCCCACTATAGAGAACTTGTGTCTCTTATCATGAAATTTGAAAATTTAGATAAATCAATTTATGTCCTCGAATTTAATTAAATTCTATGTCATACTTGATTAATACATGTATTCACACTCGATATACCTCAGCTCTATAGATATACTCTTGTTGGGAAACATGAGCTATCTCAATCAACTGTTCCACAAGAAAATGTTGCTCACTAACTTGCAAGTCCATTATTCCAAGGGCCACCCAAAATTCACCCTAAGTTCCCTAAACCCTGAGCTCTAAAATCTAAACCCTAAACCCTAAAGCATTCATTTTGTCATAGGACCTTAAAATGAAATTTGGTTGCCTTAGGCAACTCCACCAAATTTTATTCCCTTAAGCCATGGACCATTTTTTCCTAGGACCTTACTAGACATAGATCCCCTTAAGCCATCCTATCACCCTAAATCGTAAATCGATGTCTTAAGGGGTCCTAATATGATATTTCTTAAGGGGATCAAAGAAGTTCTCAAAATTTGGTGAATAGAGCTCAAGCTCATCTTTGTTTATTTTGTACATTGCAATTAGGTCGCTAGCATATATTTATGTGTCCCTTTGATTGTCTTCTATTAATTTTTCATTCTTATCTTTAGTATTCTTTGAAAAAAATGAATGAGATTATAAATTTTAATGTTAGTGTTAAACTTATAATTTCTTCTTAACTACTTTGTCTCACTATAGAGAACTTGTGTCTCTTATCATGAAATTTGAAAATTTAGATAAATCAATTTATGTCATTGGATTTTTAAATCAAATTCTATGTCATACTTGATTAATACATGTATTCTTGTTCGATATACCTTAGCTCTATAGATATACTTTTGTTGGGAAACAACCACACCTATGAGTAAACTTCCCCTCACCCCAAAAGATAAAGCTCTAGACCCATAAAAAACTTAGAAGAATAAATTACTTGTTGATTAATTAGTTAATTAATTATAGGCTTGATATTTATGAGCTTCATTGAGCACCCTTGTCTAACAATAATCCTAGACCTAATATAAATAGAATCTAGTATAATTTTTACTTGAATTAAACTACATGGTTTTCATCATTTACCCATTTTGACACTCATTCTTGAGTTGTTCATAACCTAAATTAGCTTGGGGACCTTTCCTTTTCTTTTTCCACCTTTATATATATAATAGAAGACACTCTAAACAGCCCCTAACCTCCTATTTTAACACCCAATTTGAGAAATCAAAGTTATATATCTACATGTGTCTTATTTTTCATTCTTTAGTCCTTTACCTTAATCTTTTAAGTCTTTACCTTGATGGTGATTTATTTAAATAAATCTTATGTCTTTACCTTAATCCATGTGGTTCTATTTATTTTTAAATAAATCAATTAAAGTATAGATCATCAAATTTGGCTATGGTTTAATTATCAAGTGATATCTAGCTAAAAATAAGTTTATGGGGCCTTCTTTTAGGGGATTCACTTAATAAACCAATGGCATAGTGCATGCATTTGAATAGGGTTCTACTAAAACCCCCTAATTTCATTTCTACCCTTCATATTAACAACCACACACTGGACTCAATTTAATGTGTGTACATGCTATGGATTTTTAATGTTATAAATCGAATGGTCTTTAAATGAAATTTATTTTGAATTTGTGCATGTTTAATGTGATTTTTTCAATGTGATTTTTAAATAAATTTCAAGTTGTGTGCATTATTTTAATTAGTTTGTTGATATATATTTTTTAATTGTTTAACATGCAGTTGCCATTTAATTGCTCACATGGATACAAAATTTAATATAGAGGATTTTATGCTCGATCCACAAATTCCCATAGATCCCATACATCCAGATCCACCACCAGAACAAAACCCCACACCTCCGGACTCTCCACCACCTAACCCCCCACCCCCCCTGTAGTAGATCAGGATCAATTAAGAGAGAGCATCCGATCAAACCTTATTGTGATTCAAGGAAATATAGATCTGATAAAAAATGAGCCTAGAATCCCTCCCCATCTCGCACGGTTTGCATCTACGATGCAAACTATTATCAATTTTGTTTGATCTATTGATGAGGACCTAGATAGGTTCCATCAATGGAGAGAAGAGATGAGACAATTATATGTAGATGGATTGTCCTATAAAGAAATCAATGACCTTAAATTTACTAAACAAACCATGTACCAATATTTTATTAACCCCCAAACAAACCAACCAATTCCACCCACCAAAAAATGAATTTCAATTTTATGGTATAGGCACCCACAGATAGTTGCACATTTTTGGGATAGATGGTGGATGGTGTTTGATAATCTACCACATGGCAACTGTGAGGTGCCCCTATACTTTTTGAGAAAGTTATGGATTGAGTTTGAGTGGGGTAAAAAACCCAAATATTTTGATATGAGGTTATTTCAGGGAGTTGGGCGTGGCATGCCCCAACATAGACTAGGAGCACGTGTTGATCCTCAGTGACGTGCTTCGATTGCTCCTATTGTTCCTCCTCCTTCTCCTGGTGTTCTCGCTGCATTTTAGCAACAGACCATGTTATCGACATTGGGAGCATTGAGTTCACTTTTAGGATATCTCACTCATCAAACTACACACGCGGCGCCTGAAGTGGCCAATAGAGAGCATGAAGGCTCGGGCTATAGGAATACTCAAGAATCCACTTCAGGTGACCCACATGCATCTGTGACGGATTCGTACATGAATTTACTATATTTTGAGGATAATCCTACACATGTATGTTCATCTTTTGAACTTAAATTTAATTCAAGTTTGAAATGTGAAAAATTCATGTAAATAATAACATCAAATTATATATATAATATAATATTAATTACATAAGTGTTTGGTGTAGACGCATAATCGCACGATGCCTGATCATCATGTCTATATGTCAAGTGTTGTAGATCTGGGCTCACCTTTTGGACAGGTACTTGAACCAATATATATTAAATAATTTGTGTGGATATATCTAATTTAATTTGAATTTGTACACATGTGTGAATTGATATATTATATCTAGATGCAGGGAGGTCATGCGATACCTAGTATTGACCAACCACAAGTTGTGGTGAGCACTCCTGAGACATCATCAACTCAGGTACGTGCTTTCAAAATTTTGTTATCATAGATCTAATTTAATTTGTTCATTTACATACACATGTGAATTTAATCTATACAAATTGTTGTACATCTATATGTAGGGATTTCATGAGATACCCATGGCAGGTGCAGCTGAGACATTGTCAGCATTTATGCATGGGAAATCTCAAGTGTGTGATCATGAGGTTGTATCATTCGAGGTTGTAAACTTTACTAAATCTCTTATACAATTTTTATGGACCTTTTAAATATATATATATATATATATATATTCAAGGTTTTAACACATTGTTTGCTTTATATGAATATGTAGGATATAGTAGATCAAGCATTTGGATCTTCTCAACTAACAGTTATGCTACCCATTGAAAAAAATGTACCAGTAGATTCACATGATCATATGGTAATTTATGCATACTAAAAATCATTTTTACTGTATGTCTGCCTCCTACAATGATTCAACAACTAGGCCTTTACAATCGCAATTCAGAGACTGGACATCTAACCTGAATAGCCATTTCAATCATCATGAAGGCGCATTTAAATTGTCAACCCAGGGATGTGAACTTGAAATGGGTCAGCACAATATGTGCACTGGGAACCCAAAGTAGCCATTTTCATTCTACAGCTAAGAAAGACACAATGTTGAAATTAAATTGCTTAGAAAGGAATAACATAAATGATAACCATCAATCAAAAATTACACCAAGCTGAAATGCATGACAAAAATGAAAATTTGAGCAAAAAAATAGAACACTACTCTATCTTTTTTGGTTGCAAGAACAATCACATAATGGAATTCTAGTGGCTGCAGGAACAGTCGGTACCAGATTCTTAACTAATTACTAAAAAAGAAGTAATACTAAACTAAAGGATGGATTACTCACCAAGTGAGCCCCCTTGAATAAGTATCCTCTAAAACTAATGAGAACTCAGATGCTCGAACTCAAAACTTTATTTTATTCACTATAAATCATGAGTACAAAAGAGTAATATATTTGTATTACTGAAACTTAGAATGCAAGTACAATATCAAATCGCACAACCTCCTGAGAAGGAACATCAGATCCTTATTTATACTACCAACTAAATAAGGTAGTCAACTCCACGAACTGGGAGGACGCCATTTAGGGAAAACAGAGAAAGTGGGGCGACAGTTACGCATGCATGGAATCCGGTCAGACATGCATGTCCAACCATAGATTTAGTGTTGCAGTAACATGTATGTTTTCTCAACATCAATGATGACCACTACAAGGTAGTTACATTCAGTTTGCATGAGGAATATTTTTTCATCGACCTCCTTTGACTTTTGAGTGATTCCTTTGCTAGACGTTATGGTGCATGCCTAGCTGGCGGTGTCTTCCTCAACTTAGCATCCTCAAATTAAATCTACATAGCAATGTTAGTACGCATAATAATTGCATATTTGTAACTACCTTAAGGAAAATTCATTAACCACATGCAAAATTAATATAGACAGTCCATTTAACATGCCATTTATCATTAAAGGTTTGCAGAAATAAGATTAAGCCCAATGTCTATAGTTTGAGGAAAATATCATAAAAGTATCAACACTTAATGTCAAATTCCATGATAAATTCAACAACTAGATCACAAATTCTACCCAAAGATGAGACCATAAACTAGACTCATCACTCCCCCCAACCTAAGATCTTGTTGGTCCTCCAGCAGGGGAAGGGCTATTCTTTTGCTTGGTCAATACTCTGAAATTTGCAACTGACAGTTGTCCCACATCAGAGTGTGTTGTGCGTGAATCACGATCCCAATAAAATCCTCCCAATCTATCCAATCTACTCCATCTTTTTTTCTCTGCAACAATATCATATTGGTAGAACCTGAAGTTTGGTACAGGCCACATTAGGATGGGTGGCTAAAAAGTCAGGGGAAGCCAGAATCGCCCCTTTGTCCTTCCAATGTGAATATATCTATCAATCCTTTTAAGAGTTGTTGCATAGTTATGGATGGAATGAGGCTCAGCCTGCTTGACATCATTAGTTAAGTTGTTCCATCTTTGTGAGAGGTATCTCTTCATGGTTTCCTCTTTTTCTTTTTCCTTTGCCTCATACTCACTATAAACTACTTCTATCCAAGGCATAATCCTATTACCATAGCTAGGTCTAAAAAGCATTCTATGCCATTCCCTGAAAATATCCCCTGGATTCCTTTATTCAGCCCTAATGGGCAAAGGGATGTTAGACTGCAATTGCTTATAAGCCCCATATTGTTGTCCCCAACTAATCTCATTTTGCACCCAAGAAATAAATGTTCTTAATTGGAAATCCCCAACATACAATAGTGGATTCCAATCATGGTCTTGAGTTACAATGTAATTATGCAAATAAAACTCACACAACAAATTCTTCATTTCAGGGGAAGCAATTCGATAAGCATTGAAAAATTCAACAGGGGTCTCAATAGAATGGTTCAAACTTGAGACAATTCTTTCTAGTCTGAAAGAGAGATATTTCTCCTTCAAATGCAGAGCATAGACCATTGGAGGGGTCCTACATTCCAAAATCTATGGTACCAAGGCTACCATATCATCCACCCTCTTCTTCAAGGTGGCAATTTTTGCATCTTTATCTTCAATTTCCTCATCTCTCTTTTGAATTTCCTTCTTCAATATGCATTTTTCCTCCTTCCATTCCTCTTCTCTTTTCATCTCTTTCCATAAATGCATGGCAACCTTGTGCATTGAAAAATTAAGGGGGTTATGTATTCCTACTAGCATCTTCTCTAGCACTAATGCTAACTGCAAGGATTCAGGTTGTCCCATCAATTCTGGCTACAGGGGTACTGATTGTTCTCCCAATTCAGGTTGTTGTTGCAGGGACTCCTGCTCCTATTCTGGCTTTTGCTACAAGACCTCTTGCTGCAGGAAGTCCTGATTTTCCTCATACTCTTGATTTTTGACTTGTTCTTCAATATTGGTAAGATCAGCCAATGTTATGTTTGTTGTTGTCTTAAATATATCTTCCTCCTTGACATTCTCCTACCCCGTTGGAGCTTCTATGTCCCCTTTTGATACTTCTCTAGACTTAGGGATTTCTTGCAAAGGCATACCAAAGGCTAACCCAGCTAGTCTTTCTTTCCTAGGAGGGCTCTCATGTTTTTCTTTGGCTGTAGGATGAACAGTGTCATCCTTTCTCTTCTCAGAGCTTGGTACCTCTTTTTCTGTCGGCTGCCTTTTGGCCTTTCCTTTTCTTGTTTCTACTTCCCTCTTTTGTGCCCTATTTTTCATTAGAATGCCAAGTGGAACATCATCATCAAAGTCAGGGGAAGAACTTTCTTTGTCCGAGTGCTATGTCCCAAAAGAGCTAATTTCTATAGTTTCTTCTATTGCAGGAGGGTTTACACTCGGGCTTGCGCCAAAGGTAGAAGTACCAAGAGTGGCTTCAGTCGTGCTCAATCTCCTACGAGACCTATGAGGTTGAGGTAAAACCCTAGATTGCAAGTGCTCAGGTCTAATTTGATCAATTTTTATGAATTCTTCCCATGTCATTCCAAATACATCATGCAAAGACTTCTCAACTAGCAATTTAATCAGACAATGGTGGGAAACAGAATTGTCCCTACCTTTTTGGGTCTTGGCCGCCATGATTGAGAGAAGGTTGTATAACATGTTCATCACATTCATCCTCCTTTTGTGCCTCATATGATTCAAAAGCTTGAAGTGCACGAAGTGCAAATTCGACTAGCGACCTTCACAGGTGATGTATTTTATGACATAAACAACTATCTGCTTCCATGGCTCGGGTAGAGACATTCTCTTCACACCCTGTTTATCTATGCTCAATGGAGGGTCATTCAGCTTTGGAAATTCGGCCCTAGCTGATCTAGCATCTCTGGAAGCAGGGTAATTTTCACCATCAGCGAGTAACCCTATAACCTCTGCAATTCTTTCTTTAGTTGCTATGATCTCCAGCCCTTTTACCATGGCCTTACCTTCAGACAATGTCTTCATCGAAATCATTCAGCTTCAGGAAGTAGTCAATCCATCCACAATTTCTGAATTCGACTAGGTAGGGTGCATCCTACAATACTACATCATGCACCATGGGTTCATTCCAAGTTAACCCACCTCCCATTGTCTGCAATCAAACAAACACTTTGTGGTTTCCTTCCTGCACTTCCATCTAAAAATCAAATTCACCTTCCCACAACACTTGATAACTTTCCAATGCCAATGTCGGTTGGATTTTCCTTTTCTAACTTACCTTTTGTTTGCAATGCAACTTGAGATATAACAGGGTCAATAATGGCAAGGAAAGAGTAAAAAAGGAAAGCTATAATGGAGAGAAATGGCAGCAACAGTTGGTGTCACTCACACATGTGAGTCCTCCTCTCACTCAAATTTCAAATCAGCTCAATTTAAATTTTGTTGACGTAGATCAGCATGGAATGACACATGGGCAAGATATTCACATCTTTTTCCTTCCCCCCCAGCCTAAATTTGGGCATGCGTCCACACATGTGAAATGATGATTTGACAGGGTAGGGACTATTGGCATGTTATGGTGAACATCCATACTAACGTACAACAATTAAATGAATGCACTTAAAGACAATTAAGAGATAGCAATTAATGCACACATACTTGAATGTGTGGAGGATTTGTTGCAAAGATCATGGAGAAAGTACTGCTCACCTTTTTAGGAAATAAATTGAGCAATTAATGAAGATGAGGTGGAATGAGGTGGAGTGAAGTGATGGAAGAGAGAGAGAAAGGTGGAAATGGATGGTTGGATGGGTGAAGAAATGGACTCCCATGGAAGTGGAATTCTTTATTATGACAAGTACGTACCATAATTAGCCAGAAGGAGGGACACTAGATCTACTTCCTTTGGTTGCAGGAAGTTCGGGTGTTGCATGTTGAGTGAATTGTTGCAGGAACTCCTCCTTGGAAGTTGGCTTGTGATACAGTCTGAGGTGATGACCATTGACAAGCAACTTAAATCTGACTGGGTCAATAGTAATGAGTTGTATAGCACCATTAGGGAATACTTCAGCAACCTCATATGGTCCTAGCCACCTTGTCTACAATTTTCCTACATTGTCCTGATATCTTGAATTGTAGAGCAGGGCCCAATCTCCTAGTTGGAATTTCTTGTCCTTGATGAATTTTTCATGCCACTTGATTCTCTAATTTTGAACTACCTCTGTGTGATGCGAGGCTGCTCTTCTCATCTCATCTAGAGTGTTTAGCTACATGATTCTTTCTCTCTATGCTTCAAAGATATCCATCCCCAAATCTACTGCAGTTGTAAGAGTCTTGTGTTCAAATTTAATGGGCATCATAGTTGTTTTTCCATACAACAACTCAAATGGGGTGAAGCCTGTAGTTGTTTTCCATTTAGTTCTGTAGGCCCAAACAACTTCTGGTAATCTGTTTGCTCAATCCTTTCAATGAATAGCTACTGTTTTGGTCAGAATAGCTTCAATTTCTTTATTGGTTACCTCAACTTGGCCATTAGCCTATGGGTGATAAGGAGTGGACTTTATGTGCCTTATGTTGTACTCATTAACTAGTGTTGCAACAAGGGTTGATGTGAATTGATCCCCTTGATCAGTCACTATCTCTCTTGGAACTCCATATCTTGTGAAAATCTCCTCATAAAAAAATTTTGCAACCTTGTTATCTCTTGCATGCTTCATGGCCTTAACTTCTACCCACTTTGTTACATAATCAGTGCATACCAAGATATAAGACTTACCATTTGATGGAGGGTCAATGGGTCCTACAAAATCTAATCCCCACTTGTCAAAGGGAGTGATTACTACTTAAGGGTAAAGTGGCATCTTATCGGATTTGGTTGGTCTGCCCATTCTTTGGCATCTGTCACATTTTCTTGTATACGTTCCTGCATCTTGTGGAGTGTTGGCCAGTAATATCCTGTGTTCAAAATCTTCATTGTTGTCCTCTTGGCTGCAAAATTTCCTCCACATGGTTCATTGTGGCATGCATGCAAAATGTCATATGTCTCATCTTCTCTCACACATCTCCTCATGACATGGTCTGGTCCAATATAAAACAAACATCCAACAGTCCAGGAGAAAGGAAAATATTTTTCAATGAGTGCCCTTCTCTCTTTTGGGAGAAGTGAGGTGGAACTCTACCTATGACCAGATAGTTAGCTATGTCATCATACCAGGGTGTTTGTACACTAATGGAGAATAGATGATCATCAGGAAAAGAGTCATCTAGAGCCTAATTATCTTCTGATGTAGTTAGCCTTGAAATAAAATCTGGAACATTGTACTTCCCTAGCTTATCCACAATGGTTATATCAAACTCTTGCATCAACAATAACCATCTTGTCAGACTACCTGTGATTAAAGGTTTATTAATGAGATGCCTAAAGGTTGCATGATCAGTGTGCACAAATATTTGGTAACCTGTTATGTAATGCTTCAATTTGTTCAAGGCATAAATCACTGTCAACATTTCCTTTTCTATCACTGTATAATTAAATTCAGCTCCTTGCAATTTTTTGTTGACAAAATAAATAGCATTTTCAATAGCTCCTTCTTTCTGTCCTAAGACTGCTCCTATGGCATAATATGATGCATCAGTATGGATGTGGAAAGGAAGCTCCCAATTAGGTCCTTTAATTATAGGATCATGAGTCAAAGCTACCTTTAAGTCAAAAAATGCCTTGTCACAAGCTTCAGTCCACTGGAATTCAACATCTTTAGTGAGAAGAGTATACAATGGTGTTGCTACCTTGCTGAAATCCTTGATGAAATGCCTATAATATCCTGCATGGCCCAAGAAACTCCTAACATCCTTCTATTTTGCAGGTGTGGGAAGATTTGTGATCACCTCAATCTTTGCAGGATCTACTTGAATTCCCTTATGGGAGATGTAGTGGCCAAGAACTACACCTTCCTGCATCATCATGAAACGCTTTTCACTTTTTAAGGACAAGTTTTGGTCTTCACATCTCTGTAGGACTCTCTTGGGATTTTCCAAGGCTTGATTAAAACCAACACCATAAGTGGTAAAGTCATCCATATAAATTTCCATGAAATCATGAGAAATATCTAAAAATATTCTAATGACTTCCCTCTGAAAATTTGCAGGCACATTGCATAAGCCAAATGGGAGTACCAAGTAGGCATAGGTCCCCTATGGATAGGCAAATGTGGTCTTCTTTTGGTCCTCTGGTGCAATTTGCATCTAGTTGTAGCCATTGAATCCATCTAGAAAAGAAAAGTATTGCTTTCCTGCAAGTGTGTCCAAAATTTGATCGATGAAAGGTAAGGGAAAATGGTCCTTCTTAGTGACAACATTAAGTTCCCTATAATCAACACAAACTAACCATTTCCCTCCTTTCTTGCGCACAATCACTAAATGGGGTAGATAAATCCTACATAGAGTAATTTTTGCAGTTCCCCTTTTACAATTTCTCTTAGTGCAGGGTTAATTCTTCTTTGTGGCTGCCTCACTGGGGTGCAGTCATCTCTGATGTAAATTTTGTGTGTACAAAGTTTAGGGTCCAATCCCTTCATATCATGATAATCCCACGCAAATGCATGCTAATGGATCCTTAATAAGTTTTTCAATAACAATTGTTGTTCTTCACTCAGTTTGTTGTTAACATTCAGGTACTTTCCTTCTGACACCTGTACTTGTGTCATCAACTCTATCATGGCTACTTCATTAACACATGGTACCTTTAGTTCATACGGCAGCAATGTAAGGGACATACATGTTGCTGCAGAAAGTCCGTCTGCAAGAACAGTGGCTGCAGGAAGAGTGATTGCAAGAAGAGCATCTATAGGAACAGTGGCTGCAAGAAGAGAAAATAGAAGTATCTTGATTGGAGTAGCAGAATGAGAAGATGATGCTTCCTCCACTTCACAATGGTTCCAAATGATGTTAGCCAATATTTCATCCTCATCTTGAAGCTGCATGAAAGAGCTTTTTCCTAACATCATAGGTTGTGCCAAAGAATTAACTTCCTCGGCCTCTTCACCAACATGTGGCCATACAGGATTATCCTCATCATGAGATGGCTAAACAGGAGGATAAAGAATAAACTTTTTAGTGCTCTTCCCATCTGAAATGGTCATGTCACCTGATCGGCATCCAATATATGCATCTACAGTTGCTAACCATGGCCTTCCAAGAATAATGGGATACCCGCCTAGTGTATCCTTAGGAGAAAGAATTATGAAGTTTGCTAGGTACTCCCAGGAATCTAAAACTACCACAAGATCCTCCACTATACCATCAGGCTTCATAGTAGAACTATCAGCAAGCTACAAGACAGTAGAAGTAGATCTCATGCTTGCAAAATTTAGTTGTTGCAGGATGTCCTTGGTCATTACATTTATTGTTTCCCCTAAATCAATTAGAGAATTCTTCATTTGGATCCCGTTTATAACATCTACTACCACAGGACTACTTGGGTCATTGTACTTGGGGATAGTCACTTTTCCAAGCATGATGTCAGCTAGTTGTCCCACCACATGAACTGTAGTTGGGCCTTTCTTTTTCCTACCTGGCTTCTTGAGGCATGCTTCCTTGATTGCCTTGCCATAGATTAGAACATTCTTCATGGCCTGGAATAGAGGGATCTGGACACATATATGCTTCAGCTGATCCAATATATCAAAATTTGTATCCTCTTTTTCTTCCTTCTTCTTGGAAACTTTCAATCTCTGAGGAAATGGTGGTTCTTGTTCAGTCTGCTTGACTTGGACTGGTTCAAGATTTTTAGGTGCACATGGCTAAATGGGATCATTCAGAGGTTCCTCCTCCTCTTCCATACGAAGCTCAGTGATAATGGGCTTGGAAGGGGTTGGTAGAGTAGTTCATGAATGCAAGTGGATGTCACTTACACTCACAACATATGCAGGGAATTGATTTGAATCAGTAGAGTATGCAAGTTGTTGTGGTGGTTTTTTATTTGGATTGGGTGTGGGATGAGCTGGTAGTTGAGTAGGTTTAGGTACATTTGAGCTTGAATTAGCAGGTGGAGGAATTATAGCAAACTGTTGAGGCTAAGAAGGTGGTTGCATGTAACTGGTTGTCTAGGTAGGCCATTGTTGTCCTCTCCTCCATTGATTTGTTTGTTACCAATTTCTTGGAGGTGGCTGCCAATGCCCTTGAAATTGCTACCAATTCCCCTAACATTTTTGCCACTAGAGTGGAGAGTTTTGATGATTGGTCCAAGAATTTGGAGGGTTACTCCAAGGCTATGGTGGATATCCTCCATAGCTGGATGGATATGGGGGTTGCCATTGGTTTCCAGATGAAGAGGAATTGAAATATAGCCCAGCATAAGAGAGTGGATCTAGTGGCATACCTTGTCTTGGATCCCAAGACCTCCTTTGTACAACATAGTAGACTTGGTCTTCTTCAGTTTGAATCGGCTTGAACTCGGGTGCAATCTGCTTTCCTTCAATATTGGCTACCATCTTGCATCTGCAGTCCTTTTTACTGCAATGCGGGCAATACTCTGCCAACATTGCCTCTACCTTCTCTTGCTTCTTCTTGGCCTGAAGTGTATCTAGCTGAGTAGCTAGATTGTTTATAATGTCTTGCTTGAATTTTTCCAGTAAATGAGTAATCTCCATTCTTGAAACTCCACCGGTAGTTGACTTACCCATGGAAGATTGGTAAGCTCTCCCTTTCTTTGAAGCTGCCCTAGAGTAGTTCTGACATATTTTCTTGATATCTTCCCAAGGAACTTGGGAGATATCTCCTCCTCCCATCAGGTCCAAGGAATTGGTGCAGCTATCATTGATTCCTCTCAGAAAAAGAAACTTTTGTGAGTCTTCATTGAGTGTATGGTGTGGATATTTTTGTAGGCAAAACATAAACCTTACGATATAATCCTCCAGCCTCTCATCTTCCTTTTGTTGCATCCTAAAAATGTCACCTCCTCTCATGTCACTGGCCCTACAATATTCCTTGCATTTCTCAAGGAATTTTGTCTTCATGTCTTCCCAAGTTTCCACAGTATCCTTGCCTAGGCTCATGAACCATCTTAATGTAGATTCTTTCAAAGTTGGAGGAAATAGCTTAAGCCTATGGGCATCGATGGTATAATCATAACTCCTACAAAGTATGTCAAACTCAAACAAAAAGGTATCAGGGTCTTCTGTAACAAGTCCATAAAACTTGGGGAGTGTTGAAGCAAGGATTTTTTTTTTATGTTGTCAACTTCATTCTGATGGGAAATGGGAAAAGGAAAAGTTGGTTGGTTAGGTTTGTTCCTATTTGCATCACCCATGCCTACTTGATGTAGTTCCAAAGCAAAGGGGTTCTCAAGCTGATTTTGGTCTTTAGAGGAGACTTCAGAGCTAGTCAGATTAGGAAATGCATCAGCAAAGGGGTGTGGATCTTCTTCTTCTTCTCTTGGCAAGTTCTAATATTCAACTAGCTGGAATGGATTAGGATTATTAGGAAGGAATCTCCCATAAGCATCCATTCTCCTTCCTCTATGCATGCAGTATCAACTCACTATCAGCCAGCTCACACAAAGAATTGGTAAAGAATAAGGGGGGTTGTCATTACTTCCTAAATGAGGGTATACTAAGAACAACTTCTAGAAACACTACAGCAAGAAAAACTACCAATGACTCCAAAGAACTCCCTCGTTTGACACCATCCTCGACAACAGTGCCAAAAATGTTTGCCTCCTACAATGATTCAACAACTAAGCCTATACAACCATGATTTAGAGATTGGACATCTAACCTGAATAGCCATTTCAATCATCATGAAGGTGCATTTAAATTTTCAACCCAGGGACGTGATCTTGAAATGGGTCAACACAGTATGTGCACTAGGAACCCAAAGTAGCCATTTTCATTCTACAGCTAAGAAAGACACAATGTTGAAATCAAATTTCTTAGAAAGGAATAACATAAATGCTAACCATCAATCAACAATTACACCAAAATGAAATGCATGAAAAAAATAAAAATTTGAGTAAACAAATGGGACACTACTCTATCTGCTTTGGTTGCAGGAACAATCATAGAATGGAATTCTAGTGGCTGCAGGAACAGTCGGTGCCAGATTCTTAACTAATTACTAAACAGAAAGTAATACTAAACTAAAGGATGAATTACTTACCAAGTGGGCCCCCTTGGATAAGTATCCTCTAAAACTAATGAAAAATCAAATGCTCGAACTCAGAACATTATTTTATTCACTGTAAATCATGAGTACAAAAGAGTAATATATATGTATTACTGAAACTCAAGAATGCAAGTACAATATCAAATCGCACAACCCCCTGAGAAGGAGCATCAGATCCTTATTTATACTACCAAATAAACAAAGCAGTCAACTCCATGAACTAGGAGGACGCCATTTAGGGAAAACAGAGAAAGTGGGGTGGCGGTTATGCATGCATAGAATCCGGTCAGACATGCATGTATAACCGCAGATTTAGTGTTGCAGTAACGCACACGTTTTCTCAACATCAATGATTACCACTACAAGGAAGTTACATTCAGTTTTCATGAGGAATCTTTTATCGTCGACTTTTGAGTGATTCCTTTGCTGGACGTTACGGTGCATGCCCATCTAGCGGTGTCTTCCTCAACTTAGCATCCTCAAAATTAAATCTGCATGGCAATGTTAGTATGCATAATAATTGCATATATGTAACTACCTTAAGGAATATTCATTAACCACATGCAAAATTAATATAGACAGTCCATTTAGCATGCCATTTATCATTAAAGGTTTGCAGAAATAATATTAAGCCCAATGTCTATAGTTTGAGGAAAATATCATAAAAGTATCAACACTTAATGTCAAAGTCCATGATAACTTCAGCAACTAGATCACAAATTCTACCCAAAGATGAGACCATAAACTAGACTCATCACTGTATTTACTAGATATTTAATTAAATTTATTTTTATCTAAAATTTTATATTTTCAAGTTTAAATATGTTTAATTATATCAAAATTTCTAAATAACTTTAAATCTAATTTCAAGTTTCTTGTACTCTTTTACAACATGACGCGGGTACATCTAGTCGACATGGAACAAAGAGGAGACTTGATATGACCGATCAGCCTAATAGTTAGATGGTTCTAAATTTTATGGACTATAGATCTCTAGTTTTATTTAAATATATGTGTTGGACTTGACATATACATCTTGTCATATAAATCTTATGGACTATCTATCTTTAGTTTTATTTTGAACATTTTATTATCATATTTGTGTTTATTTATATCAATTGACTTTAATATGATGAATATATATGCAATCAATTATGATCATGTTGTGTTCATTTTGATGATTATATGCACTCATGTATGTATAGATATAAATTATCTAATTTTCAAGTAATACATGCACTATATAAATTCTTATCTAGAATCAAATTTCATATATATAATTTATCACATGGTTAGGTGACAAATTAAAACATTCCTTAAATAGTACATAATAAATTAAGGGCATGTAATTTTAACTATTTTCCAATTCTAGCAAATATTTGAATCAATAAACAAAAATATATCTCCTTGTATGTATAAAATATATAATCTATATAATTGAACAATTATATACAATGTGGTAAATACAAGACATGAAATGTATAATCTATAAAATTGGAACAAGATATTTAAAAAATGACTAATAAGCTCATTGAAGTTCATACATCGAACAAACATATATAATGTATATTGATGTTTAATACAACTATATAACATGACGAAACATATATGTGCATGTAGATACAATTAAAGCTTATCAAGTTTTAGGTGAAGACCAAAAATTGATATTTACAGTCTCTTGATAAAATAATTTTTCAGTGACAATCACATGGTAGACTGTCTTGATGAGAACTTGCAAAAATAATTAATGTAAGTAAAGTAACTATAATTTTTATGAGTCATTTAAGTAAAAAAATCATGCGAGAAAAGAACAATATATAGTAAATTCCATTCAAATTCAAATGATGTTTGTCATAGGATGGATGAAGGGGACCTAAGAGGATATATAGCTTAAGGGGGGTCTTAAGAGAATGCCTTAAGTGGAGTTAAGAGGATGGCTTAAGAGGAGGAATGTCATGAACCCTAGGATATGGATTAACAGGTCCTAAGAGGATGGCTTAAGGGGAATTATGAGAGTGACTTAAGGGATGCAAGATTGTGGATTAAGGGTATGTAAGAGGATGGCTTAAGGGGATGCAAGAGGGTGGATTAAGGGGAGTCTATAGAATGACTTAAAGGGATGTAAGAGAGTAGATTAAGGGGATGCAAGAGGGTGGATTAAGGGGAGTTGATAGAATGACTTAAAGGGATGTAAGAGAGTGGATTAAGGGGATGCAAGAGGGTGGATTAAGGGGATGCAAGAGGGTGGATTAAGGGGAGTTGATAGAATGATTTGAAGGGATGTAAGAGGGTAGATTAAGGGGAGTTGATAGAATGAGGGATTGGATTAAGGGGATGCAATTAAGGGAGAATGACTTGAAGGGATGTAAGAGGGTGGTTTAAGGGGAGTTGATAGAATGACTTAAAGGGATGTAAGAGAGTTGATTAAGGGGATGCAAGAGGGTGGATTAAGGGGAGTTGATAGAATGACTTGAAGGGATGTAAGAGGGTGGATTAAGGTGAGTTGATAGAATGACTTAAAGGGATGTAAGATAGTGGATTAAGGGTATGCATTTCATGAACCTTACGATATGGCTTAACAAGCCCTAAGAGGATGGCTTAAGGGGAATTATGAGAGTGACTTAAGGGATGCAAGATTATGGATTAAGGGGAGTTGAGAAAATGACTTTAAACCCTAAACAAATATAGCTTAGGACATAAATCCTAGGAGATGAACCCTAAATCGTTAAAAGCCATATATATTTGTTATTCTAAGCATCTAATGAACCCTAGAAACCCTAAACCCTAAACCATATGACCTAGAGACTAGGAGATGAACCCTAAACCATTAACCCATATATATTTGTTATTCTAAGCATCTCATGAACCCTAGAGAGACTTAAGGGGGTGCAAGTGGATGGATTAAGGGTAGATATATGAGGATATGGATTAAGGGGTCCTAAGAGGATGGCTTAAGGGGTGTTGAGAGAGTAACTTAAGGGGATGAAAGTGGATGGATTAAGGGTAGATATACGAGGATATGAATTAAGGGGTCCTAAGAGGATGGATTAAGGGGTGTTGAGAGAGTGACTTAAGGGGATGCAAGTGGATGTATTAAGGGTAGATATACAAGGATATGAATTAAGGGGTCCTAAGAGGATGGCTTAAGGGGTGTTGAGAGAGTGACTTAAGGGGATTCAAGTGGATGGATTAAAGGTAGATATACGAGGATATGGATTAAGGGGTCCTAAGAGGATAGCTTAAGGGGTGTTGAGAGAGTGAATTAAGGGGATTCAAGTGGATGGATTAAGGGGTCCTAAGAGGATGGCTTAAGGGGTGTTGAGAGAGTGACTTAAGGGGATGCAATTGGATGGATTAAGGGTAGATATACGAGGATATGGATTAAGGGGTCCTAAGAGGATGGCTTAAGGGGTGAGAGTGACTTAAGGGGATGTAAGTGGATGGATTAAGGGTAGATATACGAGGATATGGATTAAGGGATCCTAATAGGATGGCTTAAAGTTGAGAGAGTGACTTAAGGGGATGCAAGTGGATGGATTAAGGGTAGATATACGAGGATATGGATTAAGGGGTCCTAAGAGGATGGCTTAAGGGGTGTTGAGAGAGTGACTTAAGGGGATGCAAGTGGATGGATTAAGGGTAGATATACGAGGGTATGGATTAAGGGGTCCTAAGAGGATAGATTAAGGGGTGTTGAGAGAGTGACTTAAAGGGATGCAAGTGGATGGATTAAGGGTAGATATATGAGGATATGGATTAAGGGGTCCTAATAGAATGGCTTAAGGGGAATTAATAGAGAGACTTAAGGGGATGCAAGAGGATGGCTTAAGGAGTTTTAAGAGAATGGATTAAGGGGATATGAAATCAATTATAAACCTTTTTTATAAAATGACAATGAATTAAATTTAGTTTTATATTTATACTATCAATTAAATGTATCTAGAAATGTATATAGTTACATGTCTCTAGATTCAAATTACACTGTAATATATGTGCATCTCCTCTCTTTTTTGTAAAGCATCTAATTTTGGGAGACCCGAAACAAAAAATGATATAAAAATTTAATTAGGAAATGACTAAAGACATATATATATATATATATATCAATTAAATATATATACAATTATATACTTACCAATATTTATTTACTTTGTTGTACCATCTACATCCTCTCTTTTTTGTAATGCATCTATGATTGTCTCATGATCATCCATTGAAAGTGTCCATAAAACTTTACTAGCAAGCCTCCCTTGATATCTAACTAGTTTTATATTGGTTGCCAAAATCAAATGTGAATAATGTATAAGATTCTTGTGTCTTTCATAATCTTCAAATGTAGGCAAGCCATTCTTTCTTATCAAATATTTTTTAAGCTAGGTGCCAACAACAACCACTAAACTAGTTGGATACTCAAAGTTGTCATCATCCACTCTAGGATGTACCAACTTATGTTTTCTATCAACACATCTAGCCAACCAGTACTTTGTCTGCTCTTCATTCCCCTCAAGTGCAACAACAGCATACACATGTCCTGCAAAAATAAATAAAAAATTCAATAAAGAGTGACTTATATTTAATTCACATATAAACATGCATACATATAAAATTCAACTCAATAAATAATGTACGCTCTTGTACAAGATCCAAAAAATGATCATAATCATCTGATGAGAACACTTGATTATCTTCAGTTGTCGTTCCATGTTGAACATGTGTCGATGTAGGCATTAAGGCTCTTTGTTGCCATTGTTCAACCCATTTTGTATTTTTGCATGCCTCCCAATAATCTGCAATACAAAATTGAAAAAATAATACCAACTCCCTTGTCCATATTGTCCATTTGTTTTCATTTGAACTCTTAAATGAATGCCATTTTACAGATCCATTAATTGTTTCACATTCTTGTCGAGAAAAAATATCATTTTCTTCAACTAACCAAAAGAAGCGTCAAATTATTGAGCTCTCACTTGTTCTTGTAGATAATTTGGTATTGCACCAATCTACAATTTCACATGCATCTCTAAATTTTGCAGCATCCTCAAATTTTAATTGCTCTCTAGCAAGAGCTCTTTTCACACATGCACCTGCTCCATCGTGTTCTCCCTTACCATGACCAGCTTCAAAAAAGCTCCATATGTGCTAGATATTATTTTCCTTATGAATTCTACATAACCAATTAAATATTCTAGCATTTTTTAATTGACCTGTGCAATTATCCAACCATATGAGATGTTCTAGCATTTGAATTCATCTCTCTTTTATTTTTTTATAAAATATATCAAAACAATATTGAACAAACTCAAATGAATGTAATCGATTATCACTTACATAAAAATAGTACTCTCTTAAAAAAATTCTATTATCTTTTGTTCTATCATCTACATGTCTATAAACAATGTGAACAAATATAGCTACTTGAGTGGAATTATAATACTATAATTGAATTTCTTCTTGTGGACCAAGAGTATAATTTTCAGTAAAATCAACAACTAACAATATAGTTCCAATTGGGAATGTGTATTTACATAAATGAAATTGATTATCAAGCCAATGAGCATACTAAGAGTGTTGAACATATTTAGGTACAATCTTATCTTTAAATTCATTAATAAATGCATGCACACTAAATTTTTCCACAATTAGCTCACAACATTTTCCAATTTTTCCATCTTTTAAAGAATGCTCAACATTTTTAATTTTTTTTACATCCACTAATTGCTGTCCAAATTCATCTAAACTACTTTTATGCATACATTCTCCTAATAATGAACAATTACCACATCTATCGCATTCTCCAGAAAAAAATTCTTTTAAATAAAATAAGTTTCCATTAGAGGGTTCACAAAACAAACCTGCTATAAAATCTTTGATTCTTTTAGGTGGCATATTAATACCACAAATGTCCTGCATAATTTGGTTAGCATGCAAAGTGCATCATATATATCGAAAACTATCATAATAATAATGAAATTGCACATGAGTCTTACAACAACAAGAGATTCATTGCTTATTAATTCTAACATACCAAGGTTTACACTTTTCGAATGATCTTTGACTTATGTTAATATTCAATGGTAAGATTGAAGCATCTAAAAAAAAATTATCTAATTCAGTTTGAGTCATATCTAAGAGATGCTTTGGTTGAGGTTCATGAATTTTGGAACCCACCCTTAATTTTAAGACATCTCTAATGTTAGGTGATACTCTTGTATTATCATGCCAAAATATTTTGATTAAAGATTTAATTTCATGCCTAATCTTGGGAGTCTACCACTAAAACTCCAACATTGATTAATTGGATCATTTTCAATACTATATCTTCTTTTAGTAGCTCTTATCAAAGTTCTAGGATTTACTTTTATACATTTACTAATCTTACTTAACATTCTTTTATTTGAAGTTGCTTTATCAACTAGAGCAGTTGTTATTACATGACAAGCCGCATTCTTATCTTTCGATCAACTTTTCTTACCTATAAAATCAATAGCATTAGCAACACTAGATATGACTTGTTCTACTGAATCATCTTTCTTTTTTGGTTTTACAAAAACACCTAATTTTTTCATCACTATTCTCATTTTCGACATTATCATCAATTGCACCATGAGTTGACAATATTGGAATCCTAATTTATTTCTATAAAAAAACATTTTATATATTCTATTTCCATAAGTTCTAATTTGTCTCCAAGAAACTTTACCACAAATTTTATCTAGCACATCTCTTTCAATTGTAAAAAAAAACATTTTCAGGTTCATCCATACAAGGGGTTTCATTTTAATTCACACAAGGGGTTTCATTTTCATTTTCAAATGGAAAAGGGATTTCATTCACATTTTCATCAATATGAGGGATTTCATTCTCATAAGATATAATTTCATCATTTTTTTTTTATTCATTGTTTCAACCCTAGAATTATTGATATCATCAATGGTGTATCCAACTTCATCTAAACAAGAAATATCAATATTATAAAAAGTTGGGTTTGAACACATATCTGGATAGATTGTATGAATAGGTGCATTTTCCATATCATTGGGAGGTGGATTTGAAGACATACCCAAACTTGTTTGCATAGGTACTATTTCCATATCATTCAAAGTTGAAGTTGAAGGCATAGTTAGGTTTGTCTCCATAATTGCATTTTCTTCCATATTCACCATCTCCACATTTGCATCATCTACATTCATTTCATCATTCATGGCTTCCTCTTCAACATTCTTGGAACTAGATGCTTGCAAATTTTCATTTGACAAATCATTTCTCTTCTATCCCTTTGTCTTTTTGCCTCCATATCTCTATTTGCTTGAATTTCTTCGAGTGCCATTAACTTTCTACATTTTTTTCTTTGTCTTTGCTTATCACCCATGGTTACCAAACCCTCTTTGATGAAAAAAAAATTATTCAAGTAACCTATTTTCAAATTGCTATCTCCTTCAAATATTCAAATAAAACTATGTAGTATGAAGATCCTTTTTTCTTTAAACTTTGAAGTACAAAAACATCATGAATGCATCCAAAAATTCACTTTTTCCAAATCTTCTTATAAAAAGCTCTTGTACTTGATTCCACTTCAGAAAATTCAACCTGCACTTTGTCTCTTCCAACAATTTGAATAGAATATTCCCTGCACAAGACAAATTTGCAATAAAAAACGCAAAAAAGGCACTTTCGGACCGTATTGCAGAAAAGGAATGTTGCAGAAAAAACATGTTTTATCAGAAATTACCAAATTAGGAAAAAATGGCTATATAATAAATGCATATGCATTATGAAATGCATACGCATTCTATTTTAGGAATGCGTATGCGTTACATAATGCATACGTGTTACCTGTACCCAACGGGTAAATAGATAACGTGTATGTGTTATGAGACGTGTATGTGTTTCTTTTAAATAACACATATGCGTTTTAGTAATGTGTACGCGTTATTTAAAAATTGAATTCTCAACCCACATGCAGCCTTGGTTTTAGGCTTGGGAAAGGCTTGGCAATCTAAGCCTTAGCCTTTGACCTGCAACTAAAAAACTAAGGCAGATTGAAGAAGAATGTCCAACTTTGGCAATATGGTTGATGGACTTTTTTTCTGAATCAATCTATAAAATTAAAACCCATTAGATAACACGATGTCTACTTTCCAAATATATATTTTTTATTAAGATTGGATTATGTTTTCTATATTTTAATTAATTTCTAAGCAAACTAGTCCTTAAACTTGAAATATCAGACTTTTTTTTTTTTTTAATAACTTTTTTTTGGTTAAGTTTCTTGTACAAAAAATTATATGGCATCAAACTTTAGATAATTCTCATCCAATTATGTTGTCCGTACATGTTGATTTTTAAAAAATGCAATTAAGGATAATAAAAATTCAATAAAAAAAAATCAACAAAAAATTACAAAAAAAATTCCACATCAATCTTCATGCTGTTAGCTCTCTTTTCCCAAAAGGGATTATCAAAATACTTTTATTTGGGTCAAAAAGTGGTGTCTGTACACATGCTTGGTATGGTAAAAAAATAGGGACTTTTAAAAAGTGGTTTTTATAGATCCCTATCAAAATTTAATTTCTATAATTTGTGTATTTGAATAATTTACATATTTGGAAACTAGATTCAAAATTATAAATTTCATATTATTGACCTTTTTTAAGATTCATTATGTAAGTGTCTCAAATTTTCAGTCCAAGTGTGATTAATTCTGAAAAACAGCAAAAACACTTCCACTTTTTTAACTTTTTGTGTACCCAACTTCTTGCATCAGCCCCTAGTCATATCCTCCATCTCATTAAGAGAATTCAAACACTACTCAATTGATAACTTAGTCCCTACCAAATTAGGAACACACAGAGGTTTGGAAACTCTAACATGTTAAATCTCTCCAACATTAAGTTTGCATACTTGCATTGGCCCAACCAAAGATTTTTGTTAGTTTTATCTCTTTTGATCTCCATCCCCAAGATGAACCTTGCCAGCCCTAATTCCCTTTTGTCAAATTATACCAAAAGCTAAGACTTCAATTTACAAATCATACCCTTCATATTACCAAAAGCAAAATATCAAAATATAATACAATAATAAGGAAGTGATCATTGTCTATCTTATTGTAGATACTCAAAATTTACTTAGATAGTTTATTCATACTAATTTCTTATAAATTAATTAAAAAAACCAATTATAATTTAATTAATTACTAGTCAATAGTCCAAATGACACACTACAACATAGGTAAAATGAATTATCCTGCCTATCCTAAAAAGATGACAAATCTCAAATTTGTTTTCTCCGAGGTCTCTATAGTTAAGTCTCAAAGTGTCGATTTACTCAATGTTTAATGTGGACTATTTGTTCAAGGGACCTTTATGGTTCTTGAGATTCTAGAAATATAATTTATTTTCTAAAATGATTTTATTTTTCTTTTCTTTTTTGTTTTATGAATTTATATTTCGATCTACTCGACCAAATTTTTAAAAAAATACAAAATAAGTAGGGTTAACTAGGAATAAATAAAATGGGGGAGTTGTTCCACCTCAACTATTTCAATCTTTAAACAATAAAATCTAAGAGAACATATTTAAATCTACTTTATCAAGATTAATTTTCAATCTCAAAAAAATGAAGGCAATCTTTATGGAATTTCAGAATTAATGAAAATAAAAGATCATCAAACTACCACATTTCACATGCAAATTTACTGACAATTCTAATAATTCATCAAAATTAATAAATTTTCAATATATGGTCTCAATTTTCCCATAGATTTTAAAATATAAATATTTGACTCAAGCACTCTACCATTCCAAAGACAAGAGACAATTGGATGAAGCCATATCTTTATTAACTTCAACAAGGTTTTACTACACCAATTTTTTATTTTTTTTGATAAAATAAACCTGGTTTTACAGGGTCCAGGAACCCAAAGAAAAATAAGGAGCATTTAGAATACAAAACAAGCAATATAGAGGTGAGTTTGTATCAGAACCAACAGAAAAACCTTGCTCTGCCAAAGAGGAAGCAAAACAAATAGCTGAAACACTAACCAGACAAGTCGTTAATGATCAAGAATTGGGCATCAAATGGGATGCTTTTAGACCAAACCTTGGACAAGCTGCCAAACTTCTCTTTCAAATGAACTCCCTCATTCGCAGCCCAATCAGCAACTCTGTTTCTAGACCTACCTATATGAGAGCGAATAACTTCTTCCATATAGCTCAACAATTTTTTTGCTGCCTCTACAACCACATTTAGCCGCCAGTTGTGAATTGCTCCACCCTTCAAAGCTCCAATGAGCAATTTGGAGTCGCCTTCAATCCACAATTTTCTCCACCCTCTCTCTCTCGCGATCATCAAACCCCATAACAAGGCCCTAGCTTCAGCCATATTGTTGGTATCGATACCTAAATCAATAGAAAATAGCAGTTTGGGGTGCCCAAATGATCCCTAAAGATACCACCACCTCCAGCCAAACCTGGATTCCCTTTGGCTGCACCATCAAAGTTGAGCTTGATCCATCCCTATGACGGAATAACCCAAATATGGTTCTTACTAACCCCAGGAGCAGTGACGTTGGCCTGCTTAAACCAATGAAAGCTAGGCCAAGCATTGGCCCAACCCACCTCAAATTCCATTAAAACCCAATCGTCTTTCTTGTGAGTGTCCCCCAACTCCCTGATGATGTGGACGATCTTGTCCCAAATCCTATCAACCAGCCACTCCTCCTCCTTGAAGATATGTCTATTTCTTTCATTCCATAGGGACCACACAATCACTGTTAGTGCTACTTCTCATATTAATTGCAAACCAGGGCTCACAATCTTATGAACCCACGAGTCCAGGATACTAGCCACATCCTTCTGAATCACTTAATCCAAGCCCCATCTAGCTAAAAAGTGGCACCAAATTTTCCAAGCCACCTCACACTGCATGAAGAGACGATTATCACTTTCCTCTTGTTGCTTGCACATTACACAACAAGAGGGGCCAACTTTTCCCAGAATTTGAAGTCTATCCCATGTTAAAGCATGCCTCTTCCAAGCTATCCACAGGAAGGCATTTATCTTCGGGATTCCATGCTTACTCCAAATCTTAAGACAACCTCTGGAGGAGTTGTTAGAACAATAGGTGTCAAAAGCACTCTTAACTGTAACAGCACCACTTCCATGGCCTTTCCACACCAGCTTATCATCTTTGACCTCCCCCATCAGCAGCCATTTATCAAATTTTCCTTGTAGTTCCTTACAGACCACTTGCAGATCAGCAACAAGAGCATTTAACCATTTCCAAAATCTACTAGGGGGGATACCCTCCATATAGTCAATAACACGATCACCCAACACTGCTTCAAAATGTGTCACAAGTGGGAGGTAGGGAGGATGGGTACAAAGAGCATCATCATCCAACCAACCGTCCCTTCAAAAACTGATTTTGTCCCCCCTACCTAGTTGCCATAACATATCCGGTCTCAAGTAGTTGCAACAAACTTTAAGAAAATTCCAGATGCTCGAGCCATTCGGCAGCTCACAAGAGAATAAATATTCCACATTGTTATTCAAGTATTTTATTTGCATAATCCTGCTCCAGAGCTTGTCTTTTTCAGCATAGATCCTCCAAACCAATTTAGTTCCCAAGGAAAGATTCATATCCTTGCATTTTTTGATGCCTAAACCACCTTTTCTAATTGGCCTACACACCTCATCCCATTTGACCAAGTTGTATTTGAATTGCTCATCACAGCCCCTCCAGAGGAAACTTCTCTTCACCCCTTCCAAGTATTTAGCCACCTTACTGGGAATTTGAAAAGCAGACATGGTGTAAACAGGAACAATAGATAATGAAGCCTTGATTAGGGAAATTCTGCCAGCCAAGGAGAGCCACTTTCCCTTCCAAGAAGCCAACATAGCTTGTACACGATTGGACACATTATTCCACTCCCTTTTAGAAGTTCTACCACTGATCAGTGGCATACCGAGATATTTTCTAGGAAGGCAATTAGTATCAAACCCGAGGACCCTTTGAATATCCAACCTATCAAGACACCCCTCCTTCAAGAAGAAAATTCTAGATTTAGATATGTTTACCTTCTGCGTAGCAACAACCTCATATTTACTTAAAATATTTTTGAAATTTTTGGCCTCTTTAGACTTAGTAGCTCGAAAAAGAAGAATATCATCCACAAATTGTAGCTAAGAGATGTTATCCAAGCCACCTGAAACCTACATACCTTCCAAGGTGCCATTCCTCATCGCCAGCTTCAAGTTTCTACCAAGGACCTTAGCCACCAGGAGAAAGAGAAAAGGGGACAAAGGGTCCCCCTAGTGCAACCCCTGCTTAGTAGAGAAGAAACCAGTAGGAACCCCATTCACTAATACTGCATAAGAAGGAGAAGAAATGCAGCTAAAGATCCAATTACACCAAGATTCACAAAACCCAAACTTTCTCATAGTATTGATCAAAAAATCCCAAGGGACTCTATCATAGGCTTTATTCATATCAAGTTTGATAATCATTCCTTCTCTCCTCCTAAGTTGAACAGAATGAATGGCCTCATGAGCTACGATAATGCCATCTAAAATCTACCTGTCCTTTAAGAACTCGCTTTGTTCCTCAGAAATGATGCCATTCAGGCACACTTTTAGCCTAGACGCCATAGCTTTGGAGACAATCTTGTAGATGACATTTCATAATGCGATCGGTCTATACTGATCGAAGGACAAAGGGTCCTTGACCTTAGGGATCAAGGCCAAGTAGCTCACATTCCAAGACTTCAAAACAACCCTTTGCTCCCTGCACTCCTCTGCTGCCCTCCAAACATCTTCACCAACCAGTTACCAATATCTTTGAAAAAACTCCGCTTGGAAACCATCCGGCCCTAGAGCTTTCCTAGCTCCAAGGGAGAAAACAACTTTATTGATCTCTTCTCTAGTGAAAGGGGATAAAAGGAATTTGTTTTGAGCATCCGATATGAGATTAGGAATACAGTCCAACATCTCTTCTTGAACCTGGAGATCAAGATCCACATTAGATCCCAAGAGCTCACTAAATTATCTCATGCCTTCGCCTCTGATAGCATCAATGTCCTCAAGAAGAACGTTCTCATTGGTTCTAATTTTCAGAATCTTATTGTGTTTCCTTCTAATTTTTGTGGATAGCTAGAAAAAACTTGTATTTTTGTCTCCCTCTCTCAGCCAACGCACCCTAGATTTTGTAGCCAAAAAATTTCTTCCATCCTTAAAAGGTGATTAAGGTCTTCTATAAGCTTGGTCTCCTTCTCTCTACATTCAGAGGAGTACCCATATTTAGATATTGTACCCTCAACTTCCTTTAAATCAGACTCCACATTGCTTTTGTTGACAAACAAATCTCCCATAGCCTCCTTGTTCCAGTCCCTGGCCCTCCTCTTGACTTCTTGCAGTTTCTTGGAAACAGAATGCTTCTTGCATCCTCTGATCTCTATGCACCACCATTTTCCAACCAATTTATCAAAATCAAGGTGTTCATACCAAAAATATTCCATCTTGAAAGGGATACCTTTCGGCTTCTTGGGGTTGCTTAAAACAAGAGAGATTGGCCAGTGATCGGACCCCCATACTGTAAAACTTCCGAGCAAAAACTTCCCAACTCCATCAGCCACTCCGAATTCAAAAAAAAATGGTTGAGTCTGCACTGTATATTTTCCTCACCTATCCTTTTATTATTTCAGGTGTACCACCCAGATTTAGGCTTAATGTCCACTAGGACAGTTTCATCGTAGCAACTTCTAAAGTTGATGGAACCACAGTTGCCAAACAGCCTGCCCCCCCTTTTATCTTTGGGGGCCAAAGTAGCATTAAAATCACCACCAACCACCCAATGGTCCATGTTGTGGTTATGTTTGAGGGACCGTAGGTAAGACCAAGCCACCAAACGCTCAACCTCAGTGTTGGGGCCATAAACATTCGTCACCAAAATTTGGCAACCATCCCTAACATCCTTACAATTAACAGAGAGGAAAAATTGATTAGCCTCCACCAACGAGCCACATATGTTGCTTTTGTTCCATAGGATGGCCAAACCACTGCCAGACCCTACAGCACTTTGAGCAATTCCATCCCCATTCCTCCAAATTCTCTACAGCAATTCCCTAAACTTTTCTTCACTAACTTTGGTTTCCTGAATAAGCACTATGTCAGGGGTTTCAACCTCTATTAACCGTTTCAAGTGATGGTGTTTATCAGGGCCGTTGAGCCCTCTGATATTCCAACTGATGTACTTCATTGGTTACCTACTTCTAGGAGGTGCTCGCCTCTAAGGGAGATGAACTTTCTCATCGATACTTGTGAGCCTTTCTCTATATCAACCAAGGCCCTGGATTTGGCCTTACTCACTTCAAATTTTCTTCCCTTGCTATTGGAGCCCCCCGCGTCAATGGAAAGAGTTGGCTTTCCACCAAAACTTTTGGTTCTCCTGGTAGCAATGTTCCATTTGTTCTCCTTATCATCACTCAAGCACTCCATCTCAAGTCCAAATAGAGCCTTGACCTCAAGGGATGCAGGACATGGACAACCAATACTAGCCTCCAGTATGGATTTGGCAGCTTGAGACGTGTTGACAGTGGATTTCTGACATTCTCCAATCACCTGAGAAGAAGAAGTCTCTCCACAGACACCATTGTGGACCGGTCCCGCAGAGAGCCTGGGTGTCGAAAGATCTACATCTTTGCATAAACCACCCATACCACCATTAAATCCTGCCACTTCCATTTGGGGACATATCAAAGCACACCGTTGTAGCTCCACATCCTTGCCACTATCACCAAGGGACTCCCCGTGAGACTTTTTGTCATCATTATTCATACTAGGCGGGGGATCCCCCGCTTACCCCATTAACCTTGAAGGGCCCTTCAAATTGCAGAACCTAGGTACATGCCCTAGCTTCCCGCATCTAAAACAATTCAAAGGAAAACCTTCGTATTCGACCATCTACTTCCATATGCCTAAGACCGATGAGAACCTAAGTGTAAGCTTGATTGGCTAGCTGAGGTCTATCCAAGCACAGATTCTAACTCCATCATGAAACCGCCCCCCGCCTGTGGGCTGCTCACTATGGATAAAAACCCTTAACGAATTGCCAATTATTTTGTAGATTTCTTCTTATCTGAGCTATTGTGGGAGTTTATGGAGCCTTAACTGGATGGGAGCCTTTTTATCTTCTCTTGTCGAGGGTCAAAACTAGGGGACCAGGCCCTTGTGTATAGCTTGGGATTGCCCATGAACCATGAGCCGCCCCTCAAAATTGAATCACGCTCTACTTTCGAAGAGAAAATCATTTGGAAAAACCCCAAGGATAAAAATCTAATACCAAGGACTGAGCCTTTCCACTGTTGCTCACACCATTTCTTGATCTGGTCGAGTGATGGCCAAACCCCCACGAACTTAGCAATCATAGCCTTTTGCTTGAGTCGTTCCACCATGGATTGTAGGAGATGGTCAGGGATGGTGATATCCTGTGCTTCATCTGAGACGATGAGGTTGATGTTTTTCATAGCTAATTTGGCGCCAATTCCTACTTCATTGCCTTGAATAGACCTGCAAGCAACATCCACAAACAAACTCCCAAGTTCCCACACCCCATTAGATGTCTCCTTAGTCACCTCTTTTCCCTCGCTCTTGCTTTGAGTAGCTCCAAAGACCGTGCACCCTAACTGCCCTTCACTTGATTCGCTCATTTCTTTTTTTTTCTTATATTACTACACCAAAATTTTGATCCTCTTCTTCTAGAATTTATTTCTTTGTTTATTGCAAATCTAACTAAGTAAATTATCTCACTACAAATTTCAATACTAAAAGAGAACTCCTTTTATAATCTTCAATATTCCCTTTTATAGAAAAAAGGGTTAAATACACTTAGTTAACCTATCATAACTACTATAAAAAGTTCATGAAAATATCTTCAATTGTAGAAATTATCTAAGAATAGAATCTAGCTTAAGCTTTCAAAAATAAAACACATCCAATAATTTTCATTAATTCTACATTTCTTCTTAAACTAAAACAAGAATTCCAACTAACTATCTAAAAATATGGGCCACCTTTATTCACCAAGTGCACCCCACTATTACATAAAAATAGAATAATCAATAAAATAATTAATGTCCAACAAGAAATACTAGTTTGGGTTGGTGCCAAAATCAATTTGAAATTCAAAACTCCAAAATTTCACTAATGATTTATCTTCGTATACTCCAGGTAGTTGTTTAGGCACTTGGTCAATTTTTATTGTCTAGGCCCTTCAAAAAGCCTACTCGAAACTTAGAATGTTCACACATTTTTTCAAAAAAATTAAGCTAATTATTCATGTCATGCAAACCATTATCCAAAATTTTGAACTCTAACATCAACTAAATTTATATCCACATTTTTTCACAGCTCTTCCACTTTTCTTTTCATCACCCTTTGAATTTCCTGCACTAATGATATAGTATGTTTAGTCACATCCACAAAAATTGCATTGACTATCTGACCTAGAAAATATTCAAAATTGTCTTTGATTCGATGGAGCTATTCCCTCTCTTCAAGGATGATTATATATAAAAAAATAGTAAAAATATTTTCAAAGCTATAACTTCGATGGTACTCCCAACAAAATATTATCACTTGACTAAGAAATATTATTAAAAATCAACACTATAAAAGGAACTTTACTTATTTCTCAAAGTAAAGGTAAATCATGTTCATATATTTCATCTTCTACCCTCATCAATTCTATGAAATTCTCCATAATTTGGTCTAAGTGAGTAACTTGTTGATGGTATTTACAACCAAGTCATATATGCTCACAAGATCTATTCATCATCATATCTATCCAATCATATAAGGCATGTTCCTTTTATCTCATTTCTTGTAGGTTGTCTACTTAACTTTTGACATCAAAATTGTGGTATTTGTAGATACACTAAGTGCAAAGGCTACTAAATTTATCAAACTCCACAAAATTTTACAATTGATATAGTTTTTCTTTGAGTTTCCTCTTGGTTTCTTGATCTTTGGAAATCCTCAACGCCATAGATTTTATAGCTTGGTGTAGATAATCCACCTCTTCTTTCCCTGACTATTTACCCAAATTGATTTGAGTCACATTATAGTCCTGAGGGGTCATATTTCTAGCATCTTTATCAACCATGGGATTTGCTATTTCATCACTCCTTTCCCAGTTCTAATTCATTTTTATTATTAAGATAATTATGATTATTTTTATTTTTCTCATTGTTCACCATGGTTTTTACCACCACTAAATCTTGATGTTGTACATGTATACTTCTTCTTTTGGAAGCAAAATCAAACTTCAGCCAAGTTGGGCCAATAGGTACATTAGCCATAGTTGTATTAGTGACAAATTGTTATTGCTATGGTGGTGGAGTAGTACATTGTGCCTATTTTTTTTGAGGAGAAGTTTGAACTAGGATTTATTGTTGTGGAGATTGAACAGGTGATAGAGTGACTTCCTCCTATAGAGGGCTCTTAGGAGGAGACTAGGCAATATCATGTTGATTAACTTTGTCACCCTCATATTTTGAATACTCTATAGAAATAGCCTCACATTGTGATTTAGTTTTATTGGGAAGAGATTTAGGTGTTTATAATATATTGTTTCCCTTCTTTAGTTTATCCTCTACATATTTCAACACTTCATTGGAAGTATTCTTAGGATCTTCATCATTTTGATTTCTTGATGTGGTTGGAGCAACAAAATTTGAATCCTTTAGTGATGACCCTTTAGGAGGTGGAGAAGGAGTCCTTTCAGAATATGGAGATGATGTAAATTGTGTTCTCTCAGGATACTCTATATATAATGATGGTGTAAGGATAATAACCTCTATTTGGATTGGATGAAGTTGTAGTTGTTGGGCTCTAAAACTTTACATTTCCCCAACATTAGTTTCCTCACTACTCCTTTTGGAATTTTCAAAGGATTTATCAACCTTTTGCATAATCTTGCGTGTAGGATCCACCTTTTTCTCTTATATACTAGAGAACCATCACTCTTAATCTTTCTTTTCTTTATTTTAATTTTTCTTTCCATAACCAATCCTTTTTAAAAATTTACCCACCCTAAAGAAAATTTCTCCACCTTTTGATTAATTATCTTTAGGTCATGATCCTCTAGTGTTGCTTAGTTGATCAAGGGAAGAGGCATGGCATTTATGTTCTACAAGTCATATGTGGTATTTAGCACATTTCCATCATCTATTAACCCATCAAGAATATCCTCACCAATAACCATATCTTTTATTTGCTTCAATGTTAACCTTTAGAATCCATTTTTCTTGACATCAGAGTCATTATGGCAATTTTCCCAAAAATCCTCCATTGTTTCTTTATGCTTATATTGTTAAGATTAAGGTGGTATCCACCTTGTAAATCCTATGGCATGGTTCCAACATTCTTGGAAAGTGTCTCTAAGAACTTAGGGTGTATTGGGAAAATATTTTGTGATATTAATCCTCACCATTGTTTGTAATATAGTCATAAGGGGTGATGGGTCCACTAGCAATGGTCAAGGTGACTTGTGGACATAAATATTTAATATTGTTTTCCCCACATGTAGATGCCTAGAATGGGATAATAAAAGATAAGAGAAAGGATAAATGAGTGACTATTGAGATTCTCCAAGTGAGTTCTTGGAAAGAGGCAACATGTGTCACTTGGTTTTCCATCATTTATTGCATTAGTGTAATGTTTATCTTCCATGTTTAGGAACCCAAGTTGGATGAAAAGTATTGGAGCCAAAATAGGTGTCCTTTCATGTTTTTTGGATGATTTCCAAGGGTTTGGTTGTTTAGATTGAATATTCATATTTGGAAGCCTTGCTTTTGGCTTAAGACCTCTTTGCACATCTATAAAATCAACTCTTTGGATGTAGAGAGCACAAGGAATAGTTAAATGTAGGGTTACTTTTTAGGAACAAGGATAGGTGGAGGAAAAAGGAGGTTTTTCATAGGTACACAAGTGCTTCCATGGTGGAAGAAAAGAGGAGAATGGAAATGGTTGTATTTTAATCTCATTTATTTGATGATAGTGAATACTTGTCCTCTCTTCTTTGTGGAGTTTTTCTCGCAAGGGTTTATCCACGTAAATCATGTGTTATGTGATGCTCTTACGTTGTTTATTTGTGCATCATTGCTGCTATCTTATTGTGATGTTATTCTTCATATAGTTTTGTTATAATTTCATAGAAGGTGGTGTTTATAAGCATGTTACTTTGGCTGATTTTTGGCATCATAAAGAAGATAGATCTGATCATGGTAATTTCATATTAAGGAAATTTAATTTTCAAATTTGCATATAAGTCTCATATTTTCATATTGTTATAGTCCCCTTCAATCTCATCAATTGAAGTCATATTTGCATAGAGATTTAATTTCTCAATAATTGTTATTAGAACTTATTTATTTCTCACCATTTGGTATTAGAGTTGAATGTTAACTAGGTTTTGGGTATTCCTTATTTTTGATTTCTTAGCTTGGAAAGCTTGTGATCCTATGTTAGTATCTAGGACTATTGCACGTGAATAATAACTTTCACAATGATTAAACTGAAGATCTCAAAAACATAATTAAAACGCTTAGATAAAACATAACCAAATTAAAGTGGAGAGATTAACAGAGGAGAGTAAAGAGAGAGAAGACAACACAAGTTGATAATGGAGTTCACCAAGATGGATACGTCTCTAGGTCCTCTCCAACAAAGCGATCGATCCTTGATTATGCTCCAAAAAAAATTACAAGGCTCCAACTGTTACAAGTCTCCTCATAGCTCTCCGACGACAATGAATTACAAAAGTCCTCTTACACAAGTACAACAAGCTTGACTGCAAGCTCCAAATGTACAAATATTACAATTCACTATCAAAGTCCTAACTTCAATTCCCTCATCTCCTAGAAATTATCTCTCACCATTCTTCACAAAGAATAAATTGAATTTTGAATCTCCATCCTACACATCACCTGAAATGCCTTTCAAAGAGCCTACACTCCCCCTTTTATACATAAAATATACCTTATTAAGGCTTAACCATCAAAACCACATGATAACCCCCCTTAACAATTCATACATAACTTATTTTATCCTTTGATGGCCTTTGGTTCAAGTGGTTAGGGTGGTTTTTGGCCATAGAGGCCTATTTGGTTAGGTTTGGCTCAAAAACACCCATTAAATAGTACACTGCATATATATATACCTGAAGAACTCGGTGGTCTAACAATGGACTATGTGTTTGGTTGGTGGTGGGTCATGGGTTCGACCCCCGCCAACCTCCAATTTTGAACTCATTCAAAAAAATGCAACAGGACAAAATAAACCGGTGGTGGTATGTGGGTAGAGGACCGCCACATGGTGTAACAGCTTGGCTGGTGGCTTGCAAAGTGTAGGGTGGGGGTTTGACCCCCACCAACCTTTTACTAGAAATTTCAACCATGGGCTAGAGGAGTGCACCAATGGGGTGACACGTGGTGCCATCTGATTGGGCCACGTGCCGCCTCGCTATTCATTGACAAAGCCACGCTGACACCCGTACCTACTGAATGGACTGCCACCTGTGCCTGTTGACTGGACATATGGATGCCACATGTCACTTCTTGATTGGGACAACTCAAAATCTATATTGTATGACTTGCCACATCAACATGTTGATGTCATCAGTTGTACCACCTAATCCACCGTAGTCAACTACAACTTTGACTTGTGATATCTCGGACGTACGAACTCAAAATTTGACAAAACGAACATCGTTGGGTTTGTGTCATCGAGCTCTTTGATTTGACACCATTTTTTATGAATTCTGAAATGACCATTTTTTCACTTTTTTGATGGCCTTAGGTACCAGTTTGACCAAACTTTTACTGGCCATAACTTGAGCATACGAGCTCATTTTGACTATGTTCAAGTTGCATTAGATTTAGGGTTCTAAGCTCTTTCCGATGGTGCTAAATTCTAGAGCATTGGGGACACTTCAATTTTCAGTGAAAAATATCCCTCGAATCAGTCCTCCCCACTAAAGAACTTTTGGACCTCCAAAAGTTGCATTTATTCAAAAATTAAGTTCGGGCATGGTCTCCCCACTTTTCATGTATCCTCTGTCCATCTAAACACCTGGCTCATCACCACAATCAAGACTACAATAATGTTGTTAAACATATGCATCATTCCATCACTTCCATAAGCATCTACATCAACTATTACAACCATTAACCAATAACCATGACTAATATCAAGTTGAATAACAATGCAAATATAAAATCGAATGAAGCAACAACAAGTCTATCTTTCACAACAGGAACATTTTTACCCAAGGGAACATCAATGCTTTCATTTACCGCTTCCTCATGTCATACTATCGGTGTATCCTTCAACATTTGATTAGCCTTGATTACCTCAAGTTCATGTCTAGAATCACCTAACTTGACAAACATAAGAGATAAGTCTTTACTTGCATTAACCACCCTTTTCAACTACCTTGTGTTTGCAAAATATCTACCAGTCTTGATCCTGTGAGAATGTACAATATACCTGATGCCATCTTTAAATAGATGATAATGATTAAGTTCCCTATAGAAAATAGCCTTTCAATCATACAAATACGAGCTTCCCAACACTATCCCATAGACATCTAGTGGAACCACATCAAACTACACCTTATCAACATACTTGTGATTGTGAATCTTAAAGTACATTGCCTTGTTACTTGCAATTCATTGTTTCCGCAAACCCAACCTAGTGGATAAGGTCTCTGATGCAGTGTAGTTTTCAATCCCAAATTCCTTACAACATCTTCTTAGATTAGGTTAATTTGAGATCCACTATCTATGAGAGTATCAATTTTAGTGTGCTTAGCAACCACCCTTATGTGAAATAGCTCATTTCTTTTCTTATCTTCAGGAACATCATAGACTTGAGAAGAAGAAGCACAATTAACAATGGAAACATTGGTATAGAAATCCTTACCTTTCAATCCCATTGTTGTTATCTTAGTTTCATCTTCAGACTTTGAACCAAAATCTATAACAACATTTGTGATCTCCTTCTTTCCTTTTTGTTTACGAGCCCATTTTGGCTTCAATTCTAGATGCAACTTCCAGCAGTGATATGTATCATGACCTTCCCTGTCATAATGAGAGCATGTGATCTTATCATCCTTCTTAATGGTAGTTGTCTTCTTCCCCTTTCCTGCATCTTCAGACTTACCTTCAGGCTTAGATTGCTTCTTGTCAGGCTTCTCCATAAAAGTACCCTTACCTCTTGACTCTAAGTGTGTGGCCTGAACACATACTTCATCCAGATTACTAGGATACAATACCAAAATAGAATGTCGTAGATAAGAGTGAAGGCCTCCTATGAACTTAAGCAATGTATCCTTAATGTACAATGGAACATTCAATGCAATCACCCTCTTCCTAAATTCATGGGTGTACTCATGGACAGTTTGACCTTTCCCTTGCCTAAACATTTTCCAATCCATCATTAACTATTGCATATGGCCTAGGGGATAAAATTGTTTCTTAAGAGCATTAACAGATTCTTCCCAAGTTAAACTAACTCTACCATGTTGTGAAATTTTTTCCTGAGTTCTAATCTCCCACCAAGTGAGAGTTGTTCCTCCCAACCGAAGAGGAGCTAACTAGATCCTAGAAGCATCATCAAAGAGATTTTGGACTCTACAATAGACTTCTACTTGTTGAACCCAGTCATCTAATTTCTCAGCATTCAATTCCCCACAATACTTAGGTAGATCAAATTTTACATCCAATTTAATTCTAGGCTTATGTGCATCCTTAAAAGGATTAGCAGAAGAAGTAGAATTAGTAGAAGAAGAAGGAGAAGATGGAGAAGAAGGAGTCTCTGGAGGCTCATCATCACCTCCCGGTCTTTTCCCTTTGTCCTTCAGATCTTCACACTTCTCTTGCTTTGAAGAATCTCCTTTTCCACACTTCTTTCATTCTCGCTTTTCCTGCCTTTCCTGAAACAGAACTTCTACCATTGCCTTCATTTTGATAAAAAAAAAATTGAAAACTCTTCTCATCAAGCTCTGAACTTTTTCCAGCTTCCAATCCTTCCATCCTTTGCAAAGTTCTTCATTTACCAATCTCAGGATTGTACTCTGCGAGCATGCCTTCACCTCGTTGTTTCCTAGATTGTGTTATCATTCACCTCTGCAACAATAGTCGCAAAAAATATCTGATACCACTTTATCTAATGTTAGGATCTAGGACTGTTGCACGTGAATAATAACTTTGACAATGATTAAACTGAAGATCTTGAAAACATAATTAAAATGCTTAGATAAAACATAACCAAATTAAAGTGGAGAGATTAATAGAGGAGAGTAAAGAGAGAGGAGAGAACACAAGTTGATAATGGAGTTTTCCAAGATGGCTACATTTTTGAGTCCTCTCTAATAGAGTGACTGATCCTTGATTATGCTCCAAAAATAATTACAAGTATCCTCATAGCTCTCTGACGAAAATGAATTACAAAAGTCCTCTTACACAAGTACAACAAGCTTGAATGCAAGCTCCAATTGCACAAAGATTACAATTCACTATCAAATTCCTAACTTCGATTCCCTCATCTCCTAGGAATTCCCTCTCACCATTCTTCACAAAGCATAAACTGAATTTTGAATTTTCATCCTACACATCACCTGGAATGCCTTTCAAAGAGCCTACACTCCCCCTTTTATACATAAAATATGCCTTATTAAGGCTTAACCATCAAAACCACATGATAACCCCCCTTAACAATTCAACATAACTTATTTATTCCTTTGATGGCCTTTGGTTCAAGTGGTTAGGGTGTTTTTTGGCCATATAGGCCTATTTGGTTAGGTTCGGCTCAAAAACACCCATTAAATAGTACACCGCCTATATATATACTTGAAACTCGGTGGTCTAATAGTGGACTATGTTTTTGGTTGGTGGTGGGTCACAGGCTCAACCCTTGCCAACCTCCAATTTTGAACTCATTCAAAAAAATGCAATAGGACAAAATCAACTAGCGGTGGTATGTGGGTAGAGGACTATCGCGTGGTATAACGGCTTGACCAGTAGCTTGCAAAGTGTAGGGTGGGGGTTCGACCACCACCAAACTTTAACTATAAATTTCAATTGTGGGCCAAAGGAGTGCATCAATAGGGTGACATGTGGTGCCATCTGATTGGACCACATGTCACCTTGATATTCACTGACAGAGCCACACTAACACCCATACCTATTGACTAGACTTCCACCTATGCCTGTTGACTAGACATATGGATGCCAAATGTCACTTCCTAATTGGGCCAACTCAACATTCATACTGAACAACTTGCCACATCAGCATGTTGACATCATCAGCCGTACCACCTGGGCCATCGAACAAACGAACTCAAAATTTGACAAAGTGAACATTGTTGGGTTCATGTTGTCGAGCTCTTCGATTTCATGCCATTTTTGACGAATTCTGAGATGACCATTTTTTTTGCTTTTCTGACGGCCTCAAGTACCAGTTTGACCAAACTTTGACTGGCCATAACTTGAGCATACGATCTCCTTTTGACTTTGTTCAAGTTGTGTTGGATTCAAGGTTCTGAGCTCTTTTTGATGGTGCTAAATTCTGGACCATTGGGGACACTTCAATTTTTAGTGAAAAATATCCCCCAGATCAGCTTGTGGGAATTTTTTGGAAGGAATTTAAGGTTTTTGGAAGGTTTCATGTCCCCTTTCTAAATTTAGCACTTACTATTTATAGCGAGCATAGTTTCCCAATATAGTAAGTTTGATCCTACTAATAAACCGGGAAAGTTGGTTTCTCAGGATGAATTAATTTAAGTATTTTTGGTGGAAAAATATCAGATATTAATGAATTATTATTTTGGTCCAAGGATGGCATGGATATTTTGGAAAAAGAAATTTTTTATTATTGGGTTGAAGAGTGGTGAAAAATAATGGAATTTAATTTGGAAAATCAATAGAGTGTGCTGGAGTGATGAATCAACATGTGGAATTGGGAGGTACTCTCTTTTCATGAAAGCATCTTCTTCCTGGGCATTGTGATTTGGGTGCCCAAGTTGGGTGCTGGAGTGGTATTGATATTTTTAATTACTTTGTTTTGCAAGTTCGGTTCATTCTATGCTTGTTTCCTTTCACAGGTTTTGGCTCTCCTATAGTGGCTAATAAACTATTGTGGGAATAATCTCCAATTCTAGAAAACCAAGGAGATAAAGACTCTAATACATTGGCTCCAAGAGTCTACAAGCACAACTTAACTCATAAATCACATTAGTCTTGAAGATTATTTTTTGGGGTGTTTTCGCCAAACAGTTGGCAAGAATAGTATGTTTTAGAGTACATGGTTTTGGAGTTTTGTTTCTATTGTTAACAACATTTTTATTGATTATTGCAATATTTTAATGTATTTTCCTATCTCAAACTTTGTATGGAGTGTTGGAGATTTTGTGTGTGAAGTTGTAGTTGATTTTGTTGAAGTTTTGGTCTTTGAATTGTGTTTCAAATGGTGTAATTTGCAACATGATTATTATTCTTGTTCGTTGTTGTAAATAACAAAAATATAATGTAAAAATCATGTATTTCCTGTAGAAAGGCATCCCCTTTCTAGTTGCACAACATTTAATAGAAAATTTGAAATTTTTTATGAAAGTTTCAATATACCCAATTTCTCTCTGTTTTCATTTGAGTAAAAATAATTTGTTACAGGTTTGGAATAGATTTGAGAGGGATATTACAGTGGTATCAGAGCAATAATCTTTCCAACTTGAGGTTTTAACCATTTATATACATCCAAGTGATAAGGAAAAGAGGTATCTACAACAAGAAAAGAATAAAGAGTTTGCTTCAAATCCTCAATCAGAAGAGAGGGAAGTTATATTTCCAAAGAGTGGAGAAATGGCTAATGTGGATGAAATGAATAGAAAATTCCTCCAGTATCTTTAGAGGATTCAAAGGTTAATTGTTGATATTATTGCTAAGACAAGAGAATTGATGAGATTATTGGTAGAGAAAATTTAAAATCCAGCAACACCTAAAGAAAAACACTTTAGAATCTCAACAAAGCAATTCAAAATCTTCCAAATCAATTTTTCTGCCTAAAGGTGATCCTCATACAACTAACCCCCTTTTAAATCTCATGGAAGAATTGGCAAGAGAACTGGTAGCCATTAGATTTTTTCTATGAAAATCAAGATGAAGGATTTAAAAATGCAATCCCTTATAATGACTATGCCACTCAGATGCAAAGCATGATGACAGTAAGGGGTTACAAACATCACCAATATTCCAGTGGAGGGGAACTCAAGATAAAAATTAATAAAATTTCAGCTCCTACCTTTGATGGAATCGATAAAATATTAGCTAGAGCATGGTTACAGAAGTTTCAAACCTACTTCACACTCTATCCAATGAAAGAGCAATCTATGCCATGCAGTATACAACTTTGCACCTTGAAGGAGTTGCTTATGACTGGTGGTATCATGGTATGACCACTCAAGGTCATGATCAGGTGAATTCTTTTGATGATTTCAGTCAAAGGTTAATAGCTATATTTGAGCTTAAGGATGAAGAGGAATATTTTAAAGAGTTGTCTAGCTTAAGGCACGCAAATTCCATTGATGAGTTTGTTGAAAATTTTCAAAAGATTGTTGCTTTGGTGCTAGAAATTTCTAAAAAGAGGATCATATACCTCTTCTTGGAGGGTCTTGAAGAACCTGTTAAGGGTCTATTTAAGGCATTCTCACCCACTACCTTGCAAGAAGCAATCAAGAGGAGTTTAGGTTGAAGTCTCCATGCCCAAGAAAGTAAGTTTTTGTCAATCCAAACCACCAAATCCATAGCATCATAAGGAATTTTTTCAGAAAAGACTCCTTTAATTCCTCCACCAAAGAATATGCTAAACTTAACTAGTAAGAAGGTGGATGAGGTGAAGAAATCTAAACTTTCAAGGAAAAATCTTTGTTTTACTTGTAGAAAACCATGGGCTTCGGGGCATAGATGTTTGGCGAAGGGACAAGTGCATTTTATTGAGGTGATTTCAAATTTAGATATAGATGATAATGAGGATTTCCACAATACCAAAGAGGAGGAAGATTCAGAGGAAGAAAGAGAAACTAGTAAGGGAGTTACCATAGGAGCCCTATCTAGAGGACCTAGATATCATCCCTTCAAAGTTTGAGGAGTTATAGCTAGACAAAGGACAATCATCCTCATAGATAGTTGTGCAACACACCACTTTATATATGAGGGTTATGTATCCAAGAGGGGATTGAAGATAGAAGACTTTTAAGGATTCAATGTCACTGTTGTTGATGGTTTTACTATACCCTACACCCATGTGGTTTGGCAACTCAAAATTACCTTGCATGACTATGAGGTATGCGATGATTTTTATGTGGTTGGAATAGGATAAAATGATGTGGTATTGGGTGTTCAATGGTTGCATTCTATTGAGAGATACTACACAAACCATCAAACTATGGAGTTCAAGTTTCAAGCCAATGGGAAAGAAATTTTGTTAAGAGGCTTATCGAATGGAGCACCTAGAGTAGTTTCAGCCAAGAGGATGGAGAGGACTTTTAGAAGGGGACAAGTTGCTTGGGTATCAACAATCTTATTCCACACTACAATCTCTTTCGAGAAGAAAGGTAAAAATCACTTTGAAATTTAGTCAATTCTTGATTAGCATAGTCTTATTTTCAATTATTTGCCACTGGGGTTACCACCAAATAGAGGGTTTGAATATGTCATTGAGTTAGAATGAGGTGTAAAACATGTAATTACTACTCCCTACCATCACCCGAGTTATAAGGAGGAGATAGAGAAAACCATCTAAGAGCTTCTTGACTTAGGGTTCATAAGGCCTAGCTCTAGTCCATTTGCCTCTTCTGTAGTTTTGGTGAAAAAGAAGGATGGAACAATGAGAATGTGTATAGATTATAGAAATATTAATAATAAAATCATTAAGAATAGATATCCCATCCCCAAGATATATGAACTTATTGGTGAGTTGCATGGGGAAGTTTATTTCTCAAAAATTGATCTAAGGTCTGGTTACCACCAAATCTGCATGAGGAAGGAGGATGTTGAGAAGACTGGTTTTTATTGTCACTATGGCCATTTTGAATTTATTTTCATGCCATTTGGTATCACAAATGCACCAAAAACTATCCAATATTACATGAATAAGTTTTTTAGTAGGCAACTCAAGAAATTTATTTTAGTGTTCTTCGATGATATCTTGATTTATAGTAAAACTTGGAAGGAGAATTTGAAACATTTGGATATGGTTTTGGGAATTTTAGAGCAGAAATCCTTTTATGATAAATTATCTAAATGTGAATTTGGGATAACTGAAATTTTATATTTGGGACATATCATAAGCTCACAGGAGTGCAAGTTGACCCACAGAAGATTCAAGCCATCATAGATTGGCCTCCGCCCACCAATCTTACTCAGTTGAGAGGGTTCTTTGGGTTATGTAGTTACTATAGAAGATTTATTAAAGTTTTCTCTCATCGTTCTGCCCCCTTGATTGATTTAACTAAGAAAGAAGCTTTTTTTTGGACTAAAGAAGCTCAAGGTACATTTGAAAAGCTCAAAAAGGTAATGAGTTCTCACCCAATGCTTGCAATTCTTGATTTTCTCTACCGCTTTTTGTTGAATGTGATTCTTCTGGGAAATTTGTTTGAGTTATCCTAACACAAAAGGGACATCCAATAGAATTTTAGAGTAGGAAATTGAACCAACTGGAAAGAGGGTACTCTATTTATGACAAAGAAATGTTGGCAATTGTGCATGCATTAGACAAGTTCAAGTAATATCTTGTTTGTGGGAAGTTTATGGTTAAGACTGACCATAATAGTATAAAATTATTTTTGGATCAAATGGATTTGAATGACCACCAATATAAATGGATGATTAAATTGTAATCTTATGGTTTTGAGATTGAGTATATAAAAGGGAAGAAAAATTTAATTTTTGATGCTATTTCTAGAAAGCCTTCTTTGTGCTATATTTCTACTATCACTGTTGATTGGAAAGTAATCATAATTTTAGAATATGATAAGGATTCATTTACTTCTAACATCTTGGATGGGAAACTAGAATATGGCAAGTGCACTATTGTTGATGGACTAATCTACTACAAAAAATAGGATATACTTGGTACCAAGGTCCAAAATTAAGGAGAAGTTGTTGAGAGCTTGTCATGACACTCATGTGGTTGGCCATCAAGGGTATTATAAGACATATAAGAAAGTTAAAGAGAGGTTTTCTTGGAAGAGAATGAAATAATATGTATTGACACACATCAGAGAATGTATGGTTTGTCAAAAAAATAAGGGTGAGTAGATTTTTCTAGCTAGTTTACTTCAACCACTTCCAATTCCTAAGCACAAGTGGGAAATCATCTCTATGGACTTAACCACAGGTTTGCCTAAAGCACAAGGTAAATATTGCATATTTGTGGTGGTTGATAGATTGAAATAATATGCACATTTCTTTCCTATCACATATGAACTTAAAGCACCCCAAGTAGTGGAATTATTCTTTAGAGAGATTTTCAGATTACATGGCTTGCCAAGGAACATTGTTAGTGATAGGAACAACAGGTTTCTTAGTTCCTTTTGGAAGGAATTGTTTCATTTGATAGGAAAGGAGCTCACATCTAGCACAAGCTATCATCCCCAAATGGATGGGAAAATAGAAATTGTCAATAAATGGATAGAAGGATATTTGTGGAATTATGTTTTAAATCGGCAAGGTTCTTGGGTGAAATGGTTGCATATAGGAGAGTATTGTTATAACACCTCTCACCACATGTCCATTTGAATGTCTCATTTTTGTGCTCTATATGGTTATGATGCTCTTTATTTTGTTGATTTATTATTTTCAAATAGTAGAGTCCCTATAGAAAGTGACTTTATCCAACAAAGTCAAGAGATTTTGAGGTCTCTTAAAGACAATTTGAACCGTGCTCAAAATCAGCAAAAGTTGCATGTAAACAAGAAGAGAATGGAGAGAGATTTTTATGGTTGGTGACTTGATTTTTGTGAGGTTACAACCATATAATCAAAGTACCCTAAAGAAAAGTTGGGTGGAAAATCTCAAGCCAAAATTCTATGGACCTTACAAAGTCATCAAGAAGGTTGGGGAAGTAGCCTATGAGCTGAAATTTCCACTGGGTTGCAAAATACACAATGTTTTTCATGTTTCATGTTTGAAGAAACTGGTTGGATAGAAACTTGTGACTTCTCATGTGATGCCACCTTTATATGATGAAGGAAAGTTGATTTTGATACCTAAAAAGGTTTTGGAAATAAAAGAGAAAAGATTATGAAACAGAAGCATAACCAAGCATTTAGTCAAGTGGAAGAATTTTCCAATTGAAGAGCCACATGGGAAGAATTAGAGGTTCTCAACCACCCAAATATTCATTGCTTGAGGACAAGAAATTTTTTGAGGGAGGACTTGTCATGTACCCTTTCTAAATTTACCACTTACTATTTATAGGAGGCTTAATTTCCTAATATAGTAAGTTTGATCCTACTAATAAATTGAGAAAGTTGGTTTCTCAAGATGAATTAATTTAAGTATTTTTGGTGGCAGAATATCAAATATTAATTAATTATTATTTTGGTCCAAGGAGGGTGTGGCTTTTTGGGAAAAAGAACATGTTTATTATTTGGTTGAAGAGTGGTGCAAAATAATGGAATTTAATTTGGCAAAGAAATCGGGTGTGTTGGAGTAATAAATCAACACTTCGCATCAAGAGTTACTCTCTTTTCATTCAAGCATCTTCTTCTTGGGAATTGGGATTTGGGTGCCCAAGTTGGGTGTTGGAGTGGTATTGATATTGATATTTTTAATTTCTTTTTTTTGCAAGTTTGGTTCATTCTATGCTTGTTTCCTTTCACAAGTTTTGGCTCTCCTGTAATGGCTGCTAAACTATTATGGTAATAATCTCCAAGGTTGGAAAACCAAGGAGATAAAGACTAAGAGACAGTGGCTTCAAGAGTCAACAAGTTCAATTTCACTCAAAAATTATATTGGTGCTAAAGAATGTTTTTTGGGGTGTTTTCGTCAAACAATTGGCAAGGATAGTATATTTTGGAGTGCATTATTTTTGAGTTGTTGTGTTTCTATTGTTAACAATATTTGTTATTGATTATTATAGTGTTTTAATGTATTTTTCTGTCTCAAACTTTGTATGGAGTGTTGGAGATTTTGTGTGTGAAGTTGTAGTTGATTTTGTTGAAGTTTTGGTCTCCAAACTGTGTTTCAAATGATGTAATTTACAACATGATTATTATTGTTGTTCATTGTTGTAAATAAAAAAAATATAATTCAAAAATCATGCATTTCTCGTAGCAATGCATCCCATTTCTAGTTGCACAATATTTGATAGAAAATTTGAAGGTTTTTATGAAAGTTTCAATATACCTAATTTCTCTCTTTTTGCATTTGAGTAAAAATAATTTATTACAAATTTAGAACTAATTTGAGAGAGATATTGCAGAAGGCTTGTGGGGCCGCAATGAATGTTATGTGAGTTAACTTTTTTTTACATATTTGTGATATTGGAATCCATGGATATTGTCAATGTGATCTATGATGGGCATTGGAATCTCATGATTATGGATCTTTATGGAGTTGGTTATGTTTTGGTAACTTGGAGCTCTTGTTTGAAAATAAGTGTGTATCCTCTTGTTTGGTGGTTTTGTTCCTTTACCTTTTGGTTATGTGTAGTCAGAAGGTATTCATGTTGGATGGATAAAGACATCCTGGTCACATAGAGAAACACTCTCTATTTGGACTACATAATGGATTTCTTATATTGGCTTCATGGTTTTAGTCCTTGGTTACATGAAAGCATTGGAAAATAAGCCACTAACCTCTTTGTGAGTTGTGGATCTGATATTTTTAATATGTTATAAGCTCCTCGATAACTTGATTTTCCTATTGGGGTGCAATTTACTTTTGTTTTCAACTATGGGTTTGTAGATCTATGCTTATTCCATTATTTAGATGGTATGTTTGATATGAATGTCTGGATGTTTAAATGGATTTCAAATTTATAGAGATGGTTTCACATGTTTTACATATTAACTAAAATATGTGGTATGTAGATATATTATGAGACTATATACAGGGTGTTCTAGATGAAGGTAGTTAGTTATAGGTTTGAATGGTTGCTCGGAGGATTCTTATATGATCTATGGTTACTCCTATGTGGGTTTGTTTGGAAAATTAGATCTAGCATTGATTCTGGTGTTTGAGTCTTGGAAATTATCCACATGATATATCTGCTTATCTCTATTCTACATGTTACTAATGTGCCAAGGATGAATCTATTTTTTAGCTATTTGAGATACAAGCACTGATTATGTATTTCTCCTTTGAGATGTTGTATATGTCCAGATCTTGTAAAAAAATTTGATGTGGATTTTGTTTGGTAGGCTATATTCTTGGTCACCATTATTACATTGGTATGTTTATTGCAATGAGAGATGGTTATTTGGGGTACCTAATATTTTTGTTCTTTTGAATCTTTAGAACTAGTTTATGGTGCATGAGAAGATTTGTTAACTTTGAGTAGAGTTTTGGAAATTATATTGGTCATGATGCCATGTATAACTTGGTATTACTTTCAATGGGAGCTTTATGAAATTACATAATGTGTTCTATCTTCTTTGTTTCAAGATTTTGATTATAATTGTTGTTGCAGTGTGTAGTGAGCCATGGATAATATTTGATTAGAAAATGGATGTTATTTTACAATTGTTTTTGGTGTCATAAGTAGCTCTTGGATTCTTCCTTTAGATAGCAATGAGAATTTAATGATATCTTTGGTTTTATTGAAAAAGAATGTGTAGCATTTGTATCTTATTTGTTTCAAGATTGTGGTTGTACTTTACCTTTTGGGAGCTCATGGTGTTGAGTTTTTTATTGTGTTTAGGCCATCGAGGATCTTCAGTTAGGAGATGGTTATCACAATTCCTAGAGAGCTTGGTTACATGGTTCAGTGAGAGCTTTGGAAATAATATCGATTCATCATTTGATGATGTATGGTTATTTTCATGCAATCTCCTAGGAGGGGATGTTAGACCATGATGTCATGATATGTTCTTGATTATATAGTTGGAATTTTGACAATCGTCTTGTTTGTTCTCTTTGGTTTTGAGTATTAATCATTTTCTTGGAGTTTCATGATTTTGTAGGGTTACATTTGAAGTTGGAATGGATTGATTGGTGGTTTCTCATGGAGATGAGAGACTTGAGTGAGGCTAAGAGATATCTTATTTATGGGATCATATGTTGAGATGGCTACTCTTTGATGAGTATTTCAGCAAAAAGATCAAGGAGTCTACACCTAGTTATGTATTTGAATCTATTGTGGACCTAAAGAGAACATTATCATTGTTTGGTGCTTTGTGCATAGGACAATCGTGTATCCAACTCTTGGTCTAATCGATAGGTGAATGATCTAAGGGGTATTACCCACCTGATTATCAAATACACTATTTATTTTGTATCTTGTCTTCTCATATGAGTTAGCCTTGAATATAAACATTTTGAAGACTTGTTAAGAAGAGGATGCATGGTTTATGGATTTTCATTGTTCTCCTTGTTTTGGTCTTGAGCTATGGATCTAGCTTTGAGGACTTATTTGGAGAGGTACAAGAAATGGTTTATAGATTTGGGCATATTCCCTTTGTTATGGGAATGATTGGTTGATTTGATCTACCTTTGTTATGAGAGGTTTACATCTCTTATTTCTATATTTTTATTTGATTTGAATGGTAGATGTTGATATACTTTTAGTTTGGGAATGGTGACAGAGAACTTACATTACACAACTTGGTACATGTTAGTGTGGAACAAGGATATGGTTTGATTTGTAGGTTCTCTCTTTGGTCATGGTATTCTTCTTGGATGTTTTCACATGATTGAGTTTGAAGAACTTGGGAGAGCTATGGAGACCAATGGTGAGAGAGGTATTGTAGCATACTTTTTTGTAGTATTTGCATATCATATGTTTCCTTAATATTATGTAGTAGATGAATTAACCACATCCTCTATGTGAATTAATATAGGTAGACTTGGTATGCTTTGATCTATTTTCATATTTGGCATTACTCATGCAGTGGATGTTTTTGGATATATGTATGGTTATCCTCTATGATATCTAAGTTTGTTGGTTACTGATGTGATGATGATTTTGCATGTTTCATTGGATTTGTATCTACAAGTTATGCAGGTTGTGGATTAGCTACCCATTTTCTTGTGGTGGGATGACTTAGATGTGGATTGTCTATATCCACAAGATTGTTTCAGTGTTAATTCAGACTTGTTAGTTGGCCTTGTCTATGGTCATTTTTTATTGGTATGTTTCTTTGAGATAGGAGGATGGATATACAAATACTTGATTGTATATTTTTAGTTGGTATGTTGATGGAATGAAGTTCTATCTATGCTTGTTATATGTTGTTTTCACGTATGATTAGCTTGAATGACTTACAATTTTTTGTGGTTTCTATTCTAGGTGGTATGAGTAAGGTCGCTACTTAGATCCTTTATTTTCATTTGAATTTGATGCATGTGTTCATGTAGAGATTAGTGCAGGTTTCAGTGATAGTTGATATGTTTCACCTTGGCATGTTCCTTTTTCTTTCATAGGTGACTTGTTGGAAGAAGTGAGGAGCTCTTTTCTTGATGGTGGTTATCATGGTTGCTTTTGAAGGTATCTAGTTGGAGCATGAGATCATGGTGAAAATTCAAATGGTACATTTTTGGCTAAGGGATACTTTTTCCTTGTTCATTATTCTTATGGGTGTATTTACAATGTTGATGTCAAGTGGGAGAATGTTAGGATTAAGGTGCTATCCACCTTGTAAATCATATTTCATGGTTCCAATATCCTTGGAAAGTGTCTCTAGGCACTTAGGGTGTATTGGGAAAATATTTGTAATATTAATTATCACCATTGTTTGTAATATACTCATAAGGGGTGATGGGTCCTATTGGAACCAAAATTTCATCATTTTTTGCCACCTTAATATGACCACTCTATTTTACACCATATGCATATGTTCTCAAAACCATCATTTTATCTAAATAAGCTTTAAAATATTATAATTGTAGTCCCCCTAATCCATTCCACTAAAAAATTATTGTCATTCAAAATCACCCTCTCCATAGTCATTCCCTTGTTCCCCTTAAGTTCATTACTAGGAACTCATTTCGCCAAAACAATCCATTTCAAGGAAAATTACATTGCAGTCCCCCCAACAAATTGATAATGAAGCCAACACAGAATATCATCAAGACCACCATGCTTCGAAGAGACATATCTAGAAGTCTCTCTAACGGCCTAAAAAACAATACTTCAAAGAGACTTGAGTATTTCCGAGTGAAAATTCATCTTGTCTCTCCAACAAACCACGGTACAAAGAAATAATAATATTTTAAGAATGCTAAATCATTTTGGCCTTTAGGAAATAGAAAAAATCTATCAAACATAAATGAATTATTATGCAATAAATGATGAACAGTTGTCAAAAGCAAGACAAGCACGAAGAGACAGTGGATCATCAGGCTGATAAATGAAAAAGTCTCTTTGACGCTTCGAAAAGCAGTTGGAAGTAAAACATCAAAGAGATAGGCTTACATCGAGAAGACATTGAGGAAAGTCTCTTTGATTACTCCAATAATGAAAAATAAAATGGCAAAAATAAAAATTGAAGAGATGATTTTGAGGAGACCATGCGATATCAAAGAGAATTAACAATATGTCTCTTTGAAACTCTGAAATGAGGCATAAAAAGATATTGAAGAAAGGAGGTCATATTAGGGAAACATGAATGAAAGTCTCTTCGAAAGTCTGATAATCAAAGAAAAAAAACTTTCGAAGGGACATTGGCATATCGAAGGGAGATTGTTTAAAGTCTCTCTAAAACTTCGATAACAAAGAAGGAAAGAGTGTAAGAGAGCAATGAAACCCAATATAAATTTTTTGGAAAGACTATGCGATGTCAAAGATAAATAACCAGTTGTCTCTTCAAAACTCCAAAAAGGGAACAACGACATAAGCATGTCGAAGAGAGAACAAGGTATCAGAGAAAGAATGACTAAAGTCTCATCGATGCAACGAAAAGTATTTCTCATTTGGTTGACATGACTAGTGAAGCGTTCAAAGAGATAACTAACATTAAGGATTATCACTGAATAGCAAGTTGGCACAAGTGACATTTATGAACTAGAGATGGTGGAAGTTTTCCAAATCCTGAATATATCTCACTCGTAAGATCTCAGAATTTTAATTAATTGGAGCTGAAAATCAAGGACACAGGATTGAGTGACAGTGAGAAGTTTGTAGAAGGCAACACTAGTCCAAGTAAGTATCCTAGACTCACCTAAATATTTTATTGAAGCTTTCCTAAATTACAGTAGAACTAGGGTTGTAAGACATGGAAGAAACACCAAAAAAACCAAAAGCAAAGAGACAGAAAACTAAAACAAGACCATTGAACCAAGATTTAATGGAGCAATGTCTCAATTCTGGTCCAAAGGCTAGATGAGTAGCCCAGCTAAACCGTTCAGTTGAGAATTTGGAAGATAAACACAAGAACTTAGGAGAAATTTGGACTCCTCAGCAAGGGTATGACTTATTCATTTAACATTACAAAAATAAATATAGGCATAGGCCTATGTTGAACTCGTGGAACATGAACTTGGGAAAGCTGGTAGTACCAAATGTATTTGTCAATGTGGATTTGATCAAAGTGTTGGCCAAAATATATAATCTTAAGTCGAGGTCAATTCAATCACGTGATGGGTCATAGTTTATCCTCATCACTAGAGATTATATCTCCATGGTCTTTCAGTTAGATACTTCTAAGAAAATTCATTAAGAATCAGGGATCTTTTGGAAGAATACCGAACCATGGATATGAGTTATAAAAGGTGGAAATTACCCTTACATAGACCCCGTGATGTTGGAAATAAACTCTAAATATTTTCTAGCAATGTAAGACCTCCATTTGATGTGGATTTATTTGAGGGATACTATCAATATACTTATTATTCGGCCGGATAGGTCTTGGGAGTTGATCTCCTTGTAGAGATGGCCATTGCTCCTATGATTCTAGTAGTAGATGTTCAAAGCCCTGGGATGCTAGTTCATTTGACTATGCAGAATACTTATTAGAGGTTATAAATTCTTCACTTTCTGCCATAAAAAACAACAGTGATTTGATTAATTTCAGACAATACTCCTTGCTTATGCATATGATCTTATATGAGGGACAAGCAATGGGAATGTGGGGAGAAGAGTTGAGAATCAAAGACATGGATGATGATGAGAATAGAAGGCCAATGCAAATGTGCACCTCAATTCAGGATAGCAAATGTGGGAGGCCAATGCAAATGTGGACCTCAATTTAGGATAGCAGATGGATAGCAAATGTTTACTTTGAAGAATATTTTGTGAAGCCCCTATATAAACTATTTAGTCACCATTGTGACTATAATTTACCCCTTGAAATACAGAGATTCCTTAGGCCTAAAGAGAAAAACCCCACAAGAAAAGTGAATCACAATTGGGGAGATTGGTATGCATATGAGGATTGTACTATGATAAGAGTATATGGGTTTGAGACTACACCATTCCTCTTGCCTAAAATAGTTCTAGAGAGAGTTTCATATCTTGAGATAATAAGGCAATTGGCTTACTCTGACTATATGCATCTCAAGAGTTATGGAAAACAATCTCTCATGCCTTCCACTTTGTGTTTTGGTGATTTCACTATCATTTCTGACAAGGGATATGACTTAGTTGGTAGAAAAATAGACTACTACAGCATGCCACTGAGAAATAAGAGGGAAATTTTTGACCCTAAACATTTCATACATAATTCCAAGATGACACAAAAATTAAAGAGATATGAGCATATGTTTTTTGTGGATGATGTGATTAGGAACTGCAATAAAGCTCACGAAAAAATGAGAAAGGTTGCATACAATAGGATAGTAATGGAAAAAGCATGGAGGAAAGGCCATGACCCATTATACATAGATTCCTTTCATGAAATACAAGATCCCATGGAAAGAGTGAAGTTGTTGATCTTACACGAAGAATAATTGATTAAAGATATACCCCTCATAGCTTTTGAAAGGAGGAGAGATGCTCAATCTAGGAGGAAAGCTGAAAACATAGTGCCTTTGAGTCACTCATCACCACAACCCACTCCTGACATTAGCTTTTTATTTTACACCCCTATTATAGTTGAAGATGATATTGAAGAAGAGGATGAGGTCACACAAATTATTGATCCTACCATACCCCAGTATGAACTACCACCAAAAAGAAGTGTAATTTCATTTGAGGCCTTAGACAAGCTCTCTAATGATGTAAGGCATCGGGAAAGCTAGGAGTTCATATCAGATGATGCATTCGTTCAAACCCCAGAATTCAAATCATTCATTTATGAATATAAGGGGAAAATGATAAGAGAAAGAGTAAAGTAAATTAGCCATGAGTAGGAATCCAATGCCTTGAAAGAATTGCAAGAAGAAGTTGACAAGGAGATGGAGGGCATCACTCCTGAAAGAGGAAGAGAGTTGCTACAAGAAGCTGGGGTTATGCTCCTCCCCGGATGGGATATTAGCTCGACCATAGTCTTTGACAGCTTCATGAAAAGAGAAAATAAAACCTTGCAACTAACTGATGAGGCTAGTGACAAGATCTATACCGGTTCATGGTATAATCCAAATAATGCTACTCTATAGATTTGGGTCCTTTACCCACCAGGGAGAATTCCCTCACTCATTGACAACCCTAACCAAGTATTTGGTCATCTTTTAGTGCAAAGAGTAGGGGATACAGATCCTGTTGAGACTACATAACTAAATGTCAACATTGCTAAATTCACCAAGGCTCGGGTCGAGAAACTAATAAGAGATAACAAAGGTCTTTCTACCAAGAATGAGAGATTAAAATAGGAGGTAGTTAACTACAAAGACAAGCTACCATCCTCTTCTAGTCTCTATTCTCCATTAGTAGATTGTGAAAGGAAAGTACTCAAGGCTATGTCTTAAACCACATATTGGAAATGAAAGCATGAAATATCTCAAAAGAAAAATGAAGTTTTGAGAAAGGAATTAAATACCAATAAATTTGAAATAGCTTCATAGTTGGTATGCCAAATATTTGACAAGATGTTTACACATATTGACAAAGTTTAGACTATCCACAGTAAGATATTTGCAGCTCACCAAGGACATGGTAGGTTACACAACAGAATGAAAGAGGTGGAGGAACAAATAAGAGCCAAAGGGGATGGTGGCAAAAAAATGCTTCAAGAGCACCAAGAACTGATGAAAATGCATGATCATTCCCACAACATATTAAGACAAGAATTGGATGATTTCAACCATCCTTTGAGCATGGATTTACTGAACTTCTTCGATGAAGGGGAGTTGAAAGATCAGGATGTGTGGAAAGATGAAATCTCTTAGTGTTTTCCAGTAGCTCTAGATGAAATTAACAATGAAGAAGGGGTGATAGAGAAAACACATATACAACTAGGGTGAATCTTTTATCTCGAGTATGCTATGAAATGCATCATCAGTAATGTTGATACTTATGTAAAAATGGGATACATTGAACATTTATCAAAGGTTTTTTTTTTTATTGCATGAGCCAAGTAAGGAGTACAGGATGATCAAAGTCTCATAGTATCTGATGCATTATCATGGAGCATTGACCTTGTGCAGATCTTCAATGATCATGAGTACCTGATGGAGATTAATGGATCATGGTGCATCATGAATTATTTGCAAACTTTTCACTCTCTATGCTTATGTTTAATCCAATTATTACTGTTTAGTTATGAAACGATCTAACTTTTTGTAAAAGGCATGAAGCTTGTTGCTTCCCATATCTATAAAGGGATGTTGAACATCTAAAATACTAAGAGGGGAGGGTTGAATCAGTATTCCTCTAAAAATATTAAAATCTTTAAATAGTTGTCCACATAACATAATTAAAATTACTAAACAATAACCAATATAACACAACACCACATAACACCGATATTTTTATAGTGGAAACCCAAGATGGGAAAAATCATGGAAAGAGTTAACATTCAAGTATTAAGTAATTGGTTATAGAATATAGGGTGGCTTACTACCGGTATAGAGACGGCTTACAGCCGGAGTATATGTTACAAAATTGAATTTCTATGATTGCATCTACAAATTCATGAATTCAGTTCTCGTTGAAGCACAAAGCTCTTCAAAACACTACACTATACCACTATAGCTCATATATCAATTCATACTATACATCAACAGATTGTTATCATACATCACATTTCATATCATTATATTTTTGTTTATGCCACTTCATATATAAATACCAAATCTGCATATCCACTTAGTTGGATTGCATCAAAGATACGTTACATAAGATGTTGTAGATGTCGGCACAAATGCAAAAAGAAATCCCATACTATACCGAATAGGTTCGGACCAAAAACTGTGATACAACATTGCATAGACCAAGACTTATGTCAATAACACCGCTGTCAGAACAAGGGATAAGCCGAAGGTAAGAATACCAGACCGATCAATGACATCAATGACAAATATCAACAATCTCCCCCTTTTTCATTGATGGCAAACAAAATTCCAGAATGCCAAAACTTCAAAAGATAAACTCCAGAACTCCCCCTATGATGACTATCTCTATTTCTCAAAAACTTTACCTTTTCCTTTCAATTTTCTTCCCCTTTTGACATCAATGAACAAGGGGTATAGTGTAAAACTTTTAGGATGCACCACTGGAGAAATATTGCTTTATTTTTTGAAGATGGGCGACCCACTTACCCCTATTATCATTCCACTGTAAAATTGCTTCAGTTAGAAGTTGTGCATGAACTTGAATCGATGCAAGTAGAGATTCTCCATCTTCAATGGAGCAAGGATCTTCTCGAGGAAGGAAATTGTACAAATACAAAGAATTTCCTTCCTCGAGAAGATCTTGACCTTTCTTCATTAGCTAATGAAGATTGGAGAAGGCATTTGCACATCAATCTTTTAATTCCTGCAAGAGCTTATTCCTTTCAGCTTCCTTTTCCCTATGGAGCTTTTCATTCATACAGGCAGAGAAATCCTTCATAGCATTAATGGGTGTTATGCATTTATCTGTATTGCTTCCAGACTGATCTATATTAAATTTTGGAATGATACTATGGAGAGTATCAATAGTCTCTTCAATCAAATTGTCTTTTTCTTCTAACTCCTTAAACATATCAATTTTGGATTGAAGCCTGAATGGACTTGCCAATTTGAAATTTTTGAAAAGGATTAATCTTCTCAAAGTCAAGAATTAACTTGGAAGAGGTGATGGGTCGGATCATAAGTGGTGAAGCAAGTAATTTCTTCAAAGTGTCATTGGAACAGGTACTGGTGGAGTTGCCAGCAATTTCTTCTCTTTTCTCAATTGTTCCTGCTACCGGTTCTTCACCTTTTTCTTGCTCCGTGTTTTCTTCCTACTTTTTGGTATTAATTTCCTTTGTAGTTATTTCTTCTCCTTTTCTTCTAGTTTCCTTTTCAATTCTCTCTTCTTCTCTTTCAACTTATTTTTCTTGTTCTTCTACCGAAACATAATCTTTATACGGAGAATGAGTTTGTTCAATTTTCAGAGGATTTGTATAAAGATTGTATACTTATACATCAGTTTATTCTGGTGTAAGATTGTATCGTAGAAAAAAGGACCCAGGTATGTGCAAGATTGTCATGGAAAAAATAGGCCCTTAAGTGGCAATGAAAATTCAAAAAAATCAGAGTTAGGCAACTTGACGTAAAAATTTGAATAAGTTATCTATATTATTTCAAAAATATGTAAGAATAGAATTTGTAGCAGATTGAATGTAGTTTCTAAACTACTAGGTTTTTTCTTTTTTTAAAATCTATTTGGTGAAATTTTGAAATTTCAATATAGTAGTACTTAAATTTCGTGGAAAAAATAAGAAATAGGTGTCTGTCTAACCACCCTAACCACAATAAAATGATAATATTTTTTAATAAGATTTTAGATATAAGTAACTCATGTCTCAATGCGATGCATATTTTTTTGTAATTTTTTTCCAAGTAAATAATTAATTATGATTTTTTTATTACAAATTTTAAAAAATATAAAAACTCGTATGTCTGACCACCTTAACTTGGTCAAAACTTCATGAAATTCAATTTTTTTAATCCTATAGTATGCAAAGCATAGAATGTGACGCATGTTTCGAATTCAAAATATGTGATACCATTTGAAATCTATAGATGTTTTTCAATCAGCCTATCAATTAGAACTTTACTTGTAATTCAAATAGAAAATGAATAATAATTATTTATTAAATTCAAAGTAAAGCATAATTTATATTGGTCGAAAGCTGAGAATCTTCTTTAAAAACCCTTTTCGTTTCAACAATTTTGGGTAAAAAAAAAGTCGTCAACCACATACCCTACACATACCCATCATATCGTCATTTTTTGGCCCATCATGATCCTGCACATACCCACCTTTTTCTTGACATGGGATTAATTAGACTTAATAAGGTCTTAATCTAGTGTTGTGAGGCATTTTATGCATCCACACTAGGCCTTGGCCTAGGTCTGCAAGCTTCATTTTTACCACTTTTGTCCTAGCATAATTATTACATTTAATTATGTCCTTAGTTCACATTCGACTATTGATTAAATAATTCATAATTATTTAATTAATTCATGTCCTTTATTCTTCATGATTATTAAATAAATAAATCTTATTTATTTATTAAATACGTCATTAATTGTCTAAGTCTTCCCTTAATTAAATAAATTTCTTAATTTATTTAATTACCTTCTATTCACTTTATTCTTTCTAATTATTAAATAAATAAGTTTTTATTTATTTATTTAATATGTCACTAATTGTCATAATTAAATGAATTAATTAATTTATTTAATTATTAGTCTTATCTCCTAAATTAAATAATTAAATTTAATTATATAATTGTCAAATTTGATATTCTTCTCATTTTAAATAAATTAAATTATTTAAAATGTCATCTCATTCTTAACTATCAACTCATTATGGTAAATAATCCGAAAAATTAATTATTTATTATTTCACAAAGTTCACATTTGGAATTAATTTAATTCCAAATTGGTAACTTTCCTCCGGAAGTCAGGTGATTGGGCAGGTTTTTGGTCCTTCCAAAACTAATCTTCAGTCCACTCTTTATCTTCTTCATTTTCAAAAATCTTTATTTTCGAATTAATTTCCTCATTTATTCTCCACCGCCGATTCAATTCTTTGAGATGGCATTTCGATCACTCGATTAATGATTCTGCCCTAACCCTAATTAGGGATTATCAGATTTAATCTGGGCCTCTCATTTTAGGTTTTAGTCAGAAGTCAATCTCACCCGTCCAGTCAAAATGGCATTTTCTATAAAATGTCATTTTCCTCTCATTTTTGGATTACCCGGAGACATTATACACTCTTGCACTTGCACACTTAGACTTTTCATAGCAATTGTTAGCATATTTCATTGAGTTTTGACATCTTTAGGCATAGAAACTCTTCATCATTTAGGCATTAGGCATTGGACTTCATCAAAGATTACTCGCACATCAAATATGAGGGCAACATGTCAAACCAGCAAGGTAGAAGGTACTATGGAGATAATCATGGAAAATTCGATTTACAAGTATAACTGTTTATTGCTTAATTTCCATTATGTTTTGTAATTACTTTGGGTTTCTTAGTCTTTGCTAATCTTTAATCAAACCTAAAAAATTTAACCCTTAGTTACATTGGTGAACCCGATGTTCTGTAGAAAAATTTGTGTGTTTTCTTGTTTGTTTTCACTGTTTTACAGGTTACAGCCAAGAAGTCATACGAAATCCCGTCACCTTCTTTTGAGCACAAAAAAATGGGCGAATAAAATATGTTAAAACATTTATGGGTTTTGTAGATCTCTATCTCAGCTTTCTAGAACTTCAAACGGTTTCAAATTTTGTTAATATTTGAGAAAGTTATGGTGATTTTAGTGATCGCAGTTTTTTAAGTTTTAGCTGTTAAAACCCGAGTCTTCTTTTGTTTATAAAAATTTTGTCTTGCAGGATTTTGCAAAACATTTTCTGGGTTTTTAAGGTCTATGTCTTAGCTTTCCATAGATATCTACTATTTAAAATTTTGTTTAGTTTTGAGAAATTTATCACTATTTTAGTTTGTTGTTTTCATTTAAAGTTTTTTTTTTACTAATCTTTGTTTGCAGCATTTGGCGGTTACTTTTTGTGGGTCAAAGGCAAAAAAATTCAAACTCCTAACGTGTGGTCTTGCAGGTTCGAATGTCGAAGACTAAAACATCAAAACAATGTGCCTATCTTTTTTAGATTAGTACATATTTTCTTTTGGTGCAATTAAAACGAACTTGTGTGTCTACTTTATCTGAGTGTGTTTGCAAAATGGTAGGCGAGTATGCTCTCACCTTGTGAAAACTCGGTGATCAGAAAACCAGACCCATTATTTTTTTTATTACCCTCACGACTTAGTAATCAAAGTATCCTCTCCCCTTGCGCTTTCGAGCGATCCTGGGTGTAAGAGAAACGGTTACTAACTCTAGAACTTGGGCCTGTTCTGGTGGGAAAAAGTACTCACCCTAGGATGACTCTGACCAGTAGCACCCTGACACCGAGGGACTTCCAGCCAGTATACAAAAGTGGATTCTTGGGGAAAACCCAAGAATCACGCGTGTGGTTCCGACGAGATGGATCTAAAAGGGGACTCTCACCGCATGGATCATGCTCCACGAACGGAATGCCCGAATTAAAAACCTCTTATTTTAGTGTCCAACCGTTCTATTGGCCATTGCTTGATATAGTGCAGGGTACAGTATCATGCCCGAAGACACTCACTATTGATCCCCTTGAGTAGAGATAGCAATTCTTGGGAAGTCATTACCCAAAGAATCTAAATTTGGTGTGCTTGAATGACGTTAATGAGCCATGGAGGGGAGCTAATGCCACCAAAATTATAAGCTATCCGCTCTCGAGAAGGAAAGGTGTTTATCACCAATCTGGGGTATATCGATGGGCTATATCAAGTATACAAACCCTTGGCCTATTGGCCTTTTAGGATTGTACTTGTCTTATGTGCGCTTGCCTACATTCAAAACATCGTGTTTGTCAAGTTTTTTCTAGATTTTCAAACAATATACACAACATTCACAAATCTGGACACAAACAATCGACCTTAGACAACTTAGACTTTTCAACAAAACATCAAAAAACAATCTCAGTCCTCATTTTGAAGTTATACTTTGCATTGTTCATCTTAGTCATCATTTTAAACCTAGACCTTGAATTTATAACATTAAGTCCTTAGTCAAACATCATCATCTTAGTCCTTATTTGGCACTTTGGCCTTGACAACCTTGTCATCTTGCATTAATCATTTCCTTAGGAAAACATCATCATCATCTTGCATTGTCATCCTTTATTCCAAAAATACAAAAAAATTAGTGACATAACTTGTCATCTTAGTCTTCATTGTCCTTTGGCATTAGTCATTTTCTTTAGACAACATTGTCATATTACATCCCTTATTGTCAAAAATCCAAAAACATAGTCTTGCATTGTCATCCTTTATCCAAAAAATCCGAAAAACATAGGCTAGTATCATCCTTGCATTTAGTTGTCATTCTCATCATTCTCATTTGAGCAATTCCCTTCTATGGTTGAGACTAGGCTTCAAAGACAGAAAGGACAAATGGAAAACTTTGGACAAGATTTCAATCCCAACATCGATAAGAACACTTATGACACAAACCAACATTGGAATTTTTCTGACCCATTTCACAACATGAACATTCAATCTTCCATGAACATGCCATCTTCATCACAAAACCCTTTTGAACCATTCATACAAAGAGACCAAAATGGACGAGTATATGTAGAAGACTTAGAAGCTGCAACGCAAAATCCTAATATAGTCTCCTTCATAGAAAACTCAGTCTTATGTGACCCTCAAAGGTATCTAGCCATGCTTTTGGACCAAGGGGCTAAGTTACCATGACGCTTTGACATAAATACTTTTCCACCTCCATTATTCTACCCTCACCATCAACAGTCACTTGACATAAATCCTACCAGTAATTCGCAACAAACATCCACTTATCACCCTTATCCTAACCTTGACAAGGGAAGCCAACTATCAACTAGTCTATTCCAAACCTCCACGTCATATTCTGACCCTTCACCTATCAATCCCGTCCAAGTCTACATGCCTTATCAACCATCTAACAACTCATGTCAAGTCCTCACACCATACCATATTGATCCAATCCAAGTCTCCACATCCTATTTTAGTCAACCTTACACTAATCCAGTCCAAGACTCCATGTCATATCTGGTCGAAGTCCTCATGTCACATCCTAATCCAATCCAAGACTCCATGTCATATCCGGTCCAAGTCTCCACGTCATACCCTTGTCCTTCACATACTAGTCCAATGCAAGTACCCATGTCATATCCTAGTCCTTCACATACTAGTCTCGTCCAAGTCCCCACATCTTCTCCTAACCCTTTTCAAATCACCCCCTCACAAGCCACATCTAGTCATGAAAATTCTATCATTACTAAAAGTCAAATCCCATTTAATAAACTTGAGGATACATGTCAAAATGAAAGCCCAAAGCATGACATTATAACATCACCCTCATGTCAAGAACAAGGTAGTCCATCCCATGACCCTATTTCCGATTGTATCATCCACGACAACCCCATCTTTGACCAAGACCCTACCATTGACCAAGAAGTCCAAATCCATGACAACCACATCTTGGACCAAGACCCTACCATGGACCAAGAAATCCAAAACGATCCACTCCTTGACCTTTATTCCATTCATGATCAAACACTTGCCGACCCTATACAGGCCTTGATTATTGACACTTCCCACGATGAGACACTTGCCTTCATGGGACACATAGATGATATTCCTCCAGAACAAGAATCTTCCACTAGGAACATGCTTGCATATGATCAAGTTATAGCTAAAATAATTGGACTCTATGACACTAAACATAATGATGGCTTTGACATTGCCTTGGAAGCACCAACAGAATCATCTGAACCTGACATGTCCCACGATCAGACCAAAGATATCAGTCAGGAATATGTCCAACATGACAATGAAGCTAAGACACTTTATCGACTAGGGTCATCTATCTTTGTCAGAGCAGGCTTTCTTGCAGACGAAAATATTACAAGTGATAGTATCCACATACCTAATGATGGGTTAGCATCTTGCTTTCAAAACAACAAATACCCCATTGCAAATAGAATCTGTCAAAGCATGCAGTATCAAGGAAAAGGACTAGACATACACGAGCAAGGCATTCTAGAACCAATACAACTTCAGGAAAATTACAGACATCAAGGTCTTGGCTATTCCTCAGTTAGTAAATCAAATGATGTCAGTAGTACCTCCTCGATATTGGGGGAAACTTTGTCAGATACAAACATCAAAATGGATTCCATGAGAAATCCTTGTCATAAGATTGCTTCCAACACCCCCTCCACCCACACCATGAACCGTCATTCCATCATAAATAAACCTTCCCTTTGGAACAAACAAAAACAAAACTCTTACAAGTCAAAAGATCAAAATCAAATGTCAAAGGCCATTAAATCAAACAAAAGGACAAGTGGAAAAATGAAATTAAAATGGATCCCAAAGAAAGATAGATCAAAAAAAGACACCAAGTCAAATACAAAAGTCAATCACAATGTGGAGCCACAAGACAAGAGGACTCCCACATACAACAAATGTCCACCTCCTTCAAAATAGTCATCAAGCAAGGCATCTAAAGGTGTTGGTTCCAAAAGCCATCCCTCCAAAATCCATCATCCAACATCCCAAGTTTGGAAAATAAAAAGTGATTCATCCAAACGTCCAAACAACCTTTCCACATCTACCATCATATGGCGTAATCCTACATCTCGCCTAAAGTCCAAAAATCCCACGTCACAAATTCGTCACATCTTGGCAGCAACTCTTTACCGCAAGGACTCTCATGGCACTCTATCGCGATGTGCATATTCTGATAAGGCCAACTCTAGTATCAAAAAGGACCATAATGACATCAATCAATTGTATACAAGCGCTACGATCCTGACAAGACAACTCCTTCAGCAAGGTCATTATTGGCATATCATGGCACCAGTCTCTACATCGGCACCATCAATGGATTCAGAATAGTCAGTGGTCATCTAAAGCATCCAAGCTATCTACAAAATCAAAAATACAAAAAAAAAAAATTGAAAAATTAAAAAATTGTCACCCTGATGAAAACTTGGCAAATAGGCATCTTGGTGACACCAAAAAAATCAAAAAGTCAAGAAAATAGTAAAGAGAAAAATTTTGTCCTGCGGTGAAAACCTGGCAAACAGGTGCCCTAGATAAGTACCATGATGAAAACCTGGAAAACAGGCATCATATGTAAAATAAATCATCTATGTGGACTCTTATACTTGGGGGAAAGTCATCTCATTTTCCCATGCCTTCCTCATGACATCGACATCCATCTAAGCCCTATGATTTCCACACATTTTTCCCACTTACCTCGGTCTTGACATAAAACTGGCACACATAAATCATGCTTTGGGAAAACTCTTGACATGTCTATCCTTCGGTCATACACGATTCACGAAACATCATGTCATTGACTATCATAGTCTTATTGTCCTTATACAACATAGTCCTTGAAAATCATATGACAGTTCCATTAGTCTCATGTCTCTCATCTTTTACCAAGGCCACCCCCTATCATTTCATGCATGTCACCTATCTTGGCTTTCCCTTGTCAAACGGTCTAAGGATAATCACCATCCCATCTAGTCCTAACCAATTCATTCCAAATGCAACGAGTCTAATCCATACAAGCACATTATCCAAAATTTTACTTGACTGCGTTCCTGGCCTAGCTATAGACCTCCATACTTTCGTCACATTATCGTCATAGTCCTCACGTTGTTTCAAGATGTGTCCTTCCCACATCCAACAACGTTGTCATCACCTGTCAATTGGTATTCAGCTTGACTAGGGGCACAATCATGTTTGTCCTTGGATTCTCATGTGTAGGCATCAGTCATATGCATTTGTCATGATCCTCTTAAACGTCAAAATCCAAAAAAATCATAAAATGACAAAAAGACAAAAACATCATAAAATGTCCTGAAGAAAGACCAAAAACATCATAAAATGTCTTGAAGAAAGACCTAAAAATCATAAAACATCCTGAAGAAAAACACAAAAACATCCAAATCAATGTCAAATTCCTAAAAATGGAGTCAAATTTAGTCATGTCAATCAGTCCATGTCATAGTCGAACTACGTTGTCTCTACGCATTTGCGACGTAGGCAAGGCCATCAGTCGATGAGTCCCAGAGACATTAGGTCAGTCCTTTTAGGTTGGTCCAAATAAAATCATGGAATTTGTCACAATCGTCACATCGGTCAAATAAGTCAGACGTAGTCAAACTCAGACACAAGATAGTCATTCGAAATGTCAATGTCAAAATTGGTCAAAATTAGACAGCATAGTCTAATCAATCATACAGTCAACATCAGTCAACTTGCCAAAACATATTAGTCAAAACAATGTCAGTCTCATCACTCTTTGGTCCTCTTCAAGATGTGTCCTTCTCAGATTTGGACCTCGTAAAAATGTCCATTTCCTTTTTCAGGATGTGTCCTTCCTAACAATAGGCCCCGTCAAATTGTCAACACCATCAAATTGGCAAAGCTCTTAAACTGTCAAAACAGTCAAACTGACAAGAAATCAATCTTTGGAAAACAAACATTGGAAAACAAAATAAAATGGTTGTTAATCTTTCTAGTCTATCTTGTCTTATATTTTGACTATCTTGGCTATTTTATCTTATATTTTTACTGTCTTGTCTTTTTGGTCATGTTACTAGCTACCTCGAGGATGTCCTATGAAGGATTTAGAGGTGCGATGACGTCTCCTGGCCTATTTTATTTTCTTTGACTGCTGTTTGTGGATTGTCTCGACAAAAAGACTGGGGCAACTTCGCCTTTAGTATGAGTTAGGACATTTATTGTCTGTGACTGTCTGTTTTTCAAGTGGATGACCTTGCACACCTTGGTCTATGTCATATCATGGTGTTTGTTGTCCATTTGTGTCATTTTTACCGCCCAATGATGATTAAGAGCAATAAATATTAAAATTCCTATGGCAATGTTTTGAAAGATTTGGTCTAGGAACTAACATGCATCTCCTTTAGTCTTGTCATCTTCTCTCGCCCATCTCATATAGGCATTGCATCCATATCATCATACATATCTTTTGCACTAACATTTCTTTGTCTCTTCATATTCTAGTCTTCTCGTCCATTTCGAGAGCACACCTATGTTCTTGGAACCCGTCTTTCCTCTCGAGGGGGCATACCATAACCCTCCTCATCATTCTGTCATTTTTCCTCATCGTATTTTGCACTGGGGCATGACTTTTGCTTATTTTCTTTGTCACAACATGACAAGCGACATTATGACAAAGAGGGGCAAAATGTACACTTAAAAATGACCTAGGCCTGCAAGCTTTATTTTTACCACTTTTGTCCTAGCATAATTATGACATTTAATTATTTCCTTGGTCCACATTCGACTATTGATTAAATAATTCATAATTATTTAATTAATTCATGTCCTTTATTCTTCATGATTATTAAATAAATAAATCTTATTTATTTATTAAATACGTCATTAATTGTCTAAGTCTTCCCTTAATTAAATAAATTTCTTAATTTATTTAATTACCTTCTATTCACTTTATTCTTTTTGATTATTAAATAAATAAGTTTTTATTTATTTATTTAATGTCACTAATTGTCATAATTAAATGAATTAATTAATTAATTTAATTATTAGTCTTATCTCCTAAATTAAATAATTAAATTTAATTATTTAATTGTCAAATTTGATATTCTTCTCATTTTAAATAAATTAAATTATTTAAAATGTCATCTCATTCTTAACTATCAACTCATTATGGTAAATAATCCGAAAAATTGATTATTTATTATTTCACAAAATTCACATTTGGAATTAATTTAATTCCAAATTGGTAACTTTCCTCCGGAAGTCAGGTGATCGGGCAGGTTTTTGGTCCTTCCAAAACTGATCTTCAGTCCACTCTTTATCTTCTTCATTTTCGAAAATCTTTATTTTCGAATTAATTTCCTCATTTATTCTCCACCGCCAATTTGATTCTTTGAGATGGAATTTCGACCGCTCGATTAATGATTATTCCCTAACCCTAATTAGGGATTATCAGATTTAATCTGGGCCTCTCATTTTAGGTCTTAGTCAGAAGTCAATCTCACCCGTCCATTCAAAATGGCATTTTCTATAAAATACCATTTTCCTCTCATTTTTGGATTACCTGGAGACATTATACACTCTTGCACTTGCACACTTAGACTTTTCATAGCAATTGTTAGCATATTTCATTGAGTTTTGACATCTTTAGGCATAGACACTCTTCATCATTTAGGCATTAGGCATTGGACTTTGATCAAATCCTTCAAGCTTGGTGTAGGACTTCATCAAAGATTGCTCGCACGTCAAATCTGAGGGCAACACGTCAAACCAGCAAGGTAGAAGGTACTATGGAGGTAATCATGGAAAATTTGATTTACAGGTATAATTGTTTATTGTTTAATTTCCATTATGTTTTGTAATTACTTTGGGTTTCTTAGTCTTTGCTAATCTTTAATCAAACCTAAAATTTAACCCTTAGTTATAAATAAGGTCTTAATCTAGTGTTGTGAGGCATTTTATGCATCCACACTAGGTCTTGGGCCCTTGTAAACTGAATAACATGCTTCTAAATGATATGTATAGGATCTAGACTAGATTGCAGAATTGAATGCTTAATTTTTACAATGATTATTCTAAGTTAATTAAATCAAAATTAACTTAAGGAAATAACAAAATGAAGGAATTAACAAACTGAGAGAAGGTGAGAGAGAAGAAGAGAAGTGCAAACAACATTTGATTACGGAGTTCGTCACAAACATGACTACGTCTCCGGGTCCGCTCCAATAGAGTGTGACCGATCCGATTAATCTCCAAATCAAGATTACAATTGCACCAAGACTTTTCCCTTGAAGCACATCAGCAAAAACATGCCCTCGATGTGTGGAATAGTCTTCAAAAGATCTCTAAGAAAAACTCCCTTGCTCTCTAATTCGCAGCTTCACCCTTCACTTGAAAATTCTGAGTACCAAACTCACTCCTAAACTCCCCTTTTATACACAAAATATTCCCAAATTGGTGAAAAACCAATTGATTTGGAAATTTCAACTTAATCCCCCTTACATAGTAAATATTTTGGAAAAATCCCCCTTATCAAAACAAATCCCCTAAAAAAATAATTAAATGGTTTATATGCCCTGTCACATATTACATTCGGGCTTTTCCTGTTTGTATAAGTTACAACTAATCCTTTTAAAAGGATTATTGTTTTACAACTTGGAGGGAATTTATTAAATTAAGGAGTATTTCGTTTCCAAATTTCCACAAAACCATACAATATACAATGTTGGTTTGAAATTCTCATTTAAAATAGGGGATGAGTTTGGTTACGGGCTATTTACATCCCTTAAAAATAGGGATCAATTTGTTTTCCCTAAAAAAAAGGTAGCCTAAAAAATAGCATGATTTTTTTTAAAATAATGGTGATCCCCTTTTATAGGGAGGGCCACGTTTTTTTCTTAAGGAAGTGATTTAATTATTAAAATGGAGGGCATGGCTGTTTTTAATTTATTTATTATTTATTTATATATTTTTTCAAATAAAACCATGTCCAAAAAATTGCCGCCACGTGTAACTTCGGGAAGCCACCATGTGTCACCTCATGATTCATCCATGTCAGCATGATGACGTCATGCTGACGTCATCATTGTACCTTCAAGTCAACCTAGTCAACCACGAGCTTTGACCTTCCATATCTTGCACATACGAGCTCCGATTTGCACAGAACGAACACCATCGGAAAGCTCTTGCCAAGCTCTTCGCGTTGATATCAATTTTGACCACTTTTGGTGACATCAAATTTTGACCTTTTTTTCTTGCTCTGGGCCCTGAGTTGACCAATTGTTGACTAAACTTTGACGGGCAATAACTTGGGCTCCGTAGCTCTGTTTGACTCCATTCAAGTTGCATTGGAATCAGGACATTGAGCTCTTTCTAATGGTGCTGAAATCTAGAGATTTGAAGACACTTCAATTTTCACTAAAAATATCCACCGGATCACTAAATGATATCTTGTAAAGGTGTTGTAAAGTCTTGTAATGGAATTTCACACTTTTCTAGACTTAATGAATCTATTTATCCCCAATTCAACATTATAAAATGTGTTTAATAACATTATCACATCAATTTAAAAGGCTTGTGAACCAAACTTAATGTTAAACTAGTGTTGTAATGTGTCTTGCACATTCACATTGGTTTTTGTGCCTTCCTAGGCTATGTGGACCTCATTTTAGTGTTATAAAGTTTATTTAATCACACTTTCACATTGAATTTTGTGTCCCATGCCCTATTTTACATTTACATCATCACTAATAGGTCCCTATTAACCCATATTGTGCATCCCAACAAGGCATAATTTGATCAAATGACCGACATAGTCATCATATAAGCCTGATTTTCTTACTTCTCGACATTCCAGCTAGTAAAAATGGCCCCTGTGTGACCCATTCACCATTAGTGGAAAATTAGTCCCATCTAGGTGGGACCCATTCGCCATTAGTGGTGAATGAGTCACATTTGAGCCATTTTTAGAGTTTTGAGCGGGAAAAATTAGGTTTTAAGTTTAATTTTTCTCCATGTCGACCTTAGGGATCCAATTAATGGGAAAATAAGGTAAATTTCCTATAAAATCACCTTTCTTAACTCATTTTTACATCTATGAATTTAATTCACATATTCATCCACCAATCTTCCATCTCAAGTCAAGTAACTCAGGGTTTTGTCATTGTCAGTCATTAAAAAAGCTTCTAAGGACATTGAAGGGTAGATTTTATATGTTATGTTGTAGACTTTCAAGATCATCATCATGGCAAGGTAATCTATTCCATTATTGCATGCTTCATTCCATTCTTTCATCATTTTGGTTTAATTACCTAAACGGGGTTTGACCAAGGCAAACCCCCATGCCCTAACATTCACCATTTCTTCTTCTCTTCTTGCGTGTTTGTAGATTTAGGTCCCTTAGAAGCTTGGGAATCATTGAAGATCAAGTTGCAAGGTTTCTAAAGTCCTCTCTTCATTCAACAAGTCAAAGAATCAACAAAATCTCATTTTTAGACCTGTAAATCAGAGTTTCAGAAGTGGACACTTATAGAACATCAAAGTGCAGATCGGAAGCTTCAGAATCCACCTTAAAAAATTTAGAAATTCAAAAGTGGACTAATTCACCATGGGTGGTGAATGAGTCCCACCCCAAGGTTAGTTTTTGGATTTTTACATTTTTGGATACCCTTTTGTCAAAAATAGGTTCCAGTATAGTTTGACAGAACTGGGACTGATTCGCCCAGAATGGAAAATGAGTCCCTCCAGACGTGAAAATCAGCATCAACAGCATTTCTGAAGCAATTTCCAGTCTCCTTCAAGCTTTCGGGTGCACACTTTCAATCTGATTCATTTATGTTGTAGTTTATTATTCATTCTTAGGTTATTTTGCATTATACAATGTGTTTTCCAGTATAGTTTAAATCTTAATTTTGCATTCATAATCATTCACTTAAATCACTTAATTTTCATTTAGTTTACTTAATTTAGCTTAGACAACATCATACATAACATAATTTGAATGAACCCTTAGCATTTTTGGGCCCTATCTCTCTCCTTTTAGGTGAAAAACCCTATAAGAGCTAGAGAAGTCCATATGAACCCAAAAATCTACGATTCAAAGATCTGCAACATTTTCAGTATCCAATTCCTTATGAGAGCATGTGGAGTAGTAGATGATGGAGCAGAGCCATCACCGATCAACATCCCAAGATTTCTTTCTATGCTTGTAAGCTTGTCAATGATATATGCTTTCAATTTATCTGTAGCTTCTTTGTTCTTCATAAGGGTATGTTCCCTTTTCTTTGTCCTCAACCCTGACCAACTGAGTTCCTTAAAACTTGCTAAGTCTTCCTCTTTTATGAGTTTAGAAACAATGGAAATAGCTTCATTAACAATGTCCTTATCTATTTTCCTAGCATTTACTTGGATTGTATTTAGACCAACCCAGAGACTATCAGGAATATCCTCTTTGAAATTATCTATATTTCCATCTAATCTTGAACAATACAAAACAAATGCTTGTGTTATGTTTTATTTTCCTTTGGAAGTAGCAGAGTTGTACAAATCACCAACCTCTTTAGAGTTTCCTTCTATAAGTAGTTCAAATAAAGTATCTACATTAGGAGGATCACAAGTTACCTTTTTGTATTTCTTCTCCTGAACCTTAATTTGGTACTTGTTTGGGTTTGATTATGTTTCAGATTCTAAAAAAATAGGATTAGCCTCAGTGGCTTTCACTTCTTTCACCTTCTTACTTTGAGTAAGCGGAGGAATACCTTTCTTCCTCTTACTGGATGGACTTTCCATTTCTACCAAAGGTTCAACTGCTTTTGCAGAGGTACCTGATGAGCTATTGATTGTACTCTGAGTAATTCTTCTAAGTGTCGCAAGACCTTCCTCTATCATACCTCCTTCTTCCTTAATCACTTTTAGATTCTTTTGTACTTTCTTTTTTATTTCCTTTGATATTTTCTCTTCTTGGATTTCTTTGAACTTTTCTTCTGTTGTGCCAAACCTCTTCTGAGAGGTGTCTACTGGATTCTCTAACAAAACTTTTGCAAGACATTCTACATATTCTTCGGATACTTCATACCCCAATTCGAGTATCCACTGAGTTCTCAGTAAAACAGCTTCCATTACACATTTATCAACTGTGACTATGAATGTGATATCATCCTTATATTTGGTGACTACACATTTAGGGATTTTATCCCAGTTGTGCATCTTATACTATAATAAAGAGAAAAATGAAGTAAATTCCATTTCTTACAATGTAGTAGTATCAGCATACCTCCTCATTCACTCAGCAATTTAGTGAGTAACTGGTTTCTTAGACAACCACACTACTAGACCAAGATCGGGCATTTCACACATGAAGCAGAATAGCAAGCAGAGTGCAAGGGTTCCAAACCAGAATGCAACTTTCTTCTTACTTCATTTGCACTAATTCAAATTCTCAAGGAACTGCTCTCTGATGAGCTCACATAAGTCATAGTCCACTCCATTTACCACCATATCATATGCAGTGTAGACAACAATAGCTGAGATGGAGTTATCTTTGTTGGTGTAGTAGATTTTATTTCCAATGACCTAGACAGCATACCTCATAGCTATATTTGTAACTGTATGAATTGTCAAAGACCTGTCGTCAAAAATGGCCTAAGTTAGGTTTTCAACTTCCTTATTTTTTACTACCTTTGGTATCGGAAGAATAATAGTTTCATTAAACCCTGTAACAACCTTCATTACTTCTTTGTTGATCAAATCAGCTTCATCTAACCACAGGAATGTGTCGTGGAACCTTCTCATAGCCATTTGTACCCATTTATCATCAAAACAAAAACATGGGAAATTTTTCCAGACATGTAGTTTCTTTTCAACCAGAACCTTGTATTCAGGTTTGACATTGAAGTCATCACCAGTGATCTCATTTACCCACAAATCAAGTGACCTACTATGATTGAATTCTTTGAGCTTCGAATGTATGTAAGCCCTAACATCTTTTGTAGGAATGACTTTGTGCAGGATTTTTGATAAATAGCCAGCCATAACATTTTCAATTGATATATTCAGATACTTCTTGAATTCAAGATGAGGCCGAGATGCCACATTGACCAAAGAGGGAGTAGCCATAACTGTAAGTATAGAGAAATAGAAAAAATTGAGAAAAATACCTCTTATAGATTCACAAACCCTAGGACGCAAGGCGAATTCGTTCTCCTCCTTAGCTCCTTGTGACCTTTTCACTTGAGTGATCAAAAGTGACTTGCAAATTTTCCTTTTATGCTAATTTTGTAATAAATACACCTTTTTGCATTAAATGTGCCATAACTCCTTTCACGATTCCTTATTCATTGGATGGATGTGACTTTACCAGATGTTTGCAAGTTTCTTGCAATCTCTTTTTACTCATGAAGGAGGAAGAGGTGATCCTTGAACTTTCTTCCCCCAAGCAATAGTTCGAGAGCGACTAATTACCAGAACAAATTTTGCACCAGAGCTAGATTCATTATCTTCTTTCTTTCTCGAGATCTTCTTCATTTCGGCCTTAACTTCTTCCTTATCAATTTTCTTTGTTGGTTCAGTTGGCTCGACTACATCAATTTTGCAGAATCTTTCAATGTGTCCAATTTTATTGCAATTATAACACCTGTTGGTTTTCTTCTTTTGTCCTAACCTGCACTAGTTAGCCTTATGTCCATATGCATAACATATATAACAATAACCACTAAAATAATTGTTTCTATTTTGTTTCCTACATTGATTAGCATTGTGACCATAACCATTGAAATTATAACATCTACCGAAGTAAGATCTAGCTTTCTTATTCATATTCTTCCTACAATTTAATGCTTTATGACCTAATTTATTACAATTGAAACAATGACCATTAAAAGAGAAGTGTTTCCTACTTACCTGTTGCTTTTCCAAAGACTTACCTTTGTCTTCTTTTTTGGATTTGGTTTTAGCTTCTTTTATTGGTTCAGGTTCCTTATTTTCATCGGGTTTATTGTGTGATCATTCGCCAATTTCACAGCCTAAGTGTTTCTTATTTCTCGGTGATCTTTGAGCTGCTAATATTTCATCAAGCTTTTTGAACTTGCTTTGTATTTGATCTCTTGCTTCTTTGATTCTTCTAAATTTGATTTGAGAGATACAACTTATTTTTCCAACTTCTTGCATTCATCATATTTTTCCTTGATTACATTATTCAGATGTTCCTTGGTCTTTTCATCTTCTTCACTCTTAGCTTTCAAATCAAGGATAGTAATATTTGCTAATTTGAGTTCATTATTGATCTCCTTATGTCTTAGCTTGAATTTCTAGATTTGATCTTTCAGCTTATGGATGCAATCGTTTTCCATTTGAAGATTTTCTGAGAGTGCCTTATTTTCATCTTCAATAGCTTCAATATCTTCAAAGATGGACATGAGTTCTTTCTTATCCATGGTAGATCTGGCTACCATATGTTCAACCTTCCAGATCTCTTTTGAGCTATTAGAATCTTCTAAAGGATCAGACTCTTATACCAATTGTTGAACATTTGGAATATTGAGAGGGGAGTGGTGAATTAGTATTCCTCTAAAACTATTAAAACCTTTAAATAGTTGTCCACATAACATAATTAAAATTACTAAACAATAACCAATATAACACAACACCACATAACACTGAGATTTTTATCGTGGAAACCCAAGATGGGAAAAACCACAGAGAGGGTTAACTCTCAAGTATTAAGTAACCGGTTATAGAATACAGGGTGGCTCACTATCAGGTTGGCTCACTGCCCAAGATACAAAATCCAGCTATTACAGCTGAGAGACAACTTACAGCTGGAGTATATGTTACAAAATTGAAATTCTATAATTGCATCTACAAATGCATGAATATAGTTCTCTTTGAATCACAAAGATATTCAAAACACTACACTATACTACCATAGCTCATATATCAATTCGTACTATACATCAACAAATCGCTATCATACATCACATTTCATATCATTTTTTTTTTTATGTAGCTTCATATATATGCCAGATCTACATATCCACTTAGTCAGCTTGCACTAGAGATACGTTACACAAGATGTTGGAGATGTTGGCATAGATTCAAAAAGATATCCCATGCTATACCAAATAGGGCTAGACCAAAAACTATGGTACAACATTGCATAGACCAAGACTTATATTGGTAACACCATTTCCAGAACAAGGGATAAGCCAAAGGTAAGAATACCAAATCGATCAATGAAATCAATGACAAATATCAACAAGGGAAACCAACGCCAGATGAAGGATATCATTAGAATAGGATTATCAGTAGAATAGCAACCATATCAACATACATATTTTATAACTTAAAAGACTTTTGCTATATAATGTATCATTTTTGAAGTAAATACAACGGAGAAGAAGATCTAATATTGTGGATAAATTATGGTGCCAATCATTTGTTGTTATTATCATATTATTTGGCTATCTCCAGTTTGATGTTTTCTTATTATTTAAATTAGTGCCTCAAGCTCAATTTATCAGGATACATTTGTTGTTCTTGTGTGGTGTGATTAATTGGTTTCTTTGAAAGAATTAAAATCCTTTTAGTCAATCATAGGAATCTAGAAGTATTATTTGGATCGATAAGAAGATCCCAATAATCGATAAAATTATCATATTGTCTCTAGTTTGGTTCTATCTTGTTATTCAGATCATAAGTATATCTAATTTTTCAGGGCACACTTGCTTCTTTTGTGTGATTTACTTAATTGGTTCCTTCAAAAGGACTAAAACTCCCTATTAATTAATCATAGGAACCTGATAAGAATCATTTGGTTCGATAGAAAAGTTTGATAATTATATTCATGCAGGTTTACACAAGGTGTAAACAGTTACAAGTGCCAAGCAATTTGAACTGTATCTAGTAAGTTAGTTACACATCACTCACCTCTTGACTCCATCAACCTAATAGGATTAGGCACTGGTCATTATACATCCCATTATAGAAAAATCAAAAGAATCTCATTCATATATGTTATCATGGAATCTATCAGCGCTCGATTCACAGATAATCCCCCTACGAAACTTGTCCATTTCATAGTTTTGTGATGTTCAAGCATGCAAAATGAGGTGAATTTTAATCCACCTCGATGTGCATTCCAAAATCTCAAACAGTCTGTTTGAGTGACCTCTCTCGTCCATCTTTCGAAGAGCTTCGAAATGAGCATCTTCGTTAGCTTCCAGCCTTCGAGAGTTGTCAAAATTGTCAAACATGTCAGAGCACTAAAAATCAGTGCTCCTACATGTTGACTTAGCCATTTTTAACTCCAGGTGTAGGAGCATTGAAAATTAGTACTCCTACATTTAGTTTAGTTTGTCAAAAATACACAAGCGGTGAAAATCACCACTTGTGCACTTTTCATTTTTCTTAAGTCTTTGTGCATAAGTGGTGATTTTCACCACTATTGCACTTTTTGTTTCACTTTGTAAATACATGCTAGAGTGGTGATTTTCACCACTCGAGCATGTAATCTGCCACTTTAAATTCCATAATTAATGCAACTTACGTTACATTTATGACCTTTTAAATCACTTAAAAGTGGTTATAGGTTAATCTAACTCATTTAAAATCACCTTTCTCTCATTCCTTTGTGCCCTAGGTGATCTCCAAATCAAAGCAAACCTATGCTTGAAGATATTCTTCGCCATTCAAACTAGGGTTTCGTGTCTGTGTCACCAAAAAATGTATAGTTGACATTTTTATGCTCACTTGAGTCTCTCTTTTGGACTTTGGCTTGATTTTGCCTTGATTTAATGTTGTAATGTGGCCAACACGTTCACATTAGGTCTTCAACCCTTATGAATCATTAAGACTTCTAGGTTGTCTTATAAAGGTGTTGTGAAGTGTTGTAACCCACTTTCACACTTTTCTAGGACCCTTTCATTATAATTCACCTAAATAACCCGTTTTTATCACTTACCAAGTCTTATTTCAAAGTGTCGTAAAGTGTTGTAACCCACTTTCACGTTTTTCTAGACTTGTCTTCACTAATTCAACCCTTTCTCATGTTTAAATGACCCTTTAATACACTTTCTAGTCATTTTTAAGTGTGTTTTTGAGGATATTCTCGTTGGACTACATTTAATGCCCTTAATTCCCGACACCCACTTAATTTTCTTAAGTGGGACTAAGTCACCAGTAGGGGCGACTTAGTCCTTTTTGGCACAAAACTCAAAATTATTTCAAATTTCTAGCGGGATTTTGTCCTCTAACCCTTGAGGACGGCTTGTGATGTGTTATTTTTGGGAAGTTTTAGTAAAATTGTGTATAAATAAGGGTTTTTCTCCTCATTTTTCATCTCTTGCAATCTCCTAATTTCACCAAGCATTCAAGCATAGTCAAGTCATCCATTGGAGCACTTCATATTTCTTAGGTTTTACATTAATAATCATCTTTTCTCTCCATTCTATTGCATTGAACATCATAATTAGGCATATTACATCCCTCTTTACATTAATCTTGAATGAGGACATTGCTCATTTTGGCCCATCTCTCTCCTTTTAGGTGAAAAACCCTAGAAGTGTTAGAGAAACCCTTGGGTAACCAAAATCATTGTCCACAGCGTCTTTTTCTAGGTATGTCATTTTTCTCTTCGTTGTTTTCTTCCTTCCATTCGTTTTTAGAAATCTTTGGAGATTTCAATTCGATCCTATCCATACATTTTTTTCCTTCTTAGGCTTTTCAAATCCCTTCATGTTTTGAATTTGGTTTCTTCTTGCATAGTTGCTCCCTGCACTCTATTTTCATTTTGAGCATTTCTTCCATGCCCTAGTCTTGATATTGTGCCATGTTCTCTATTTTCACCTTGAGATTGTTAGGATTTTTTCTTTCATTTTTCTTAACATCCTAAGTCTTTTGTTTCTCCAACACTTCATGATTTTCCCAAACTCACAAAGCGGTGAAATTTTAAGTCTACGCATTCAAAAAATGATATATTTGTAGTATTTGAAAGACCATCACTCTTAATGTTCGAGCAGTGATTTTCACTACTTGAACACCAAGCCTTCCATCAACTTAAATGTTGAAGTGATGAAATTAACCACTCTTGCACTATCAATGAATCTCCAAGCTATTCAAATGACATAGCGCTATTTTTCCCCGCGTTTACAGTTTGAAGATTTTTACTCCAACTCCAAGTGTAGGAGCGATGAAAATCATAGCTCCTACATGGAGTGAATTTTCACTAAGATGCAAGAGCACCAACCAAACCCCCTACCTCTACACTTTAAGTTTTCTCCAAAGTTTGAGACAAAATGTCAAGGCACTAATTTTCAGCGCCTTGACGCAATTGCAAAATTTTACATGAACATGTAAGGGCGTTAATTTTCAGCGCCCTTACATATAAAATCATCTTTCCAAGTGTCGGAGCGCTAATATTCAACGCCCCTACACATTTGGCATTTTTTCCCTTAAAAACTTCCAAACCACTCTGTTTTCACTCCAAACATTGTTTCTTCGATCGCACTTTGTTTTTATTCCTAATTTCTCATTTCATGCTTTCTCCACATTGCTTTCTTGCCTCACACTTCCCAATGCTTCATTTTTTCCTAACATCTATTGATTCACCATCCTTGCAATTCCTCTCCAAATCTCGTCAAGTGATCCTAAAAGTAATATCCTTTGATCCTGATTCTTCTAGATGACAGCGAAGAAGCCTCCATTGTCTTCTAAGGTGAAGGGAAAGATGAAATATAAATACCAAGGTGTCTTTCCGCCTACAGTGGTGATCTCAAAGGTGGATGAAATCAAGGACACTGAAGTCGGTCATCAGGATCTTGTAGAATTTGTTAAAAGAACTTAACAAAAGCCCTTGGAAGACAATTTGAGAGCCATTGTCCATAGTAATCTGCATCTGGTGTCCACATTCCTGACATCTACTCATCACACAAAGTTCATTCTCCAGGTTGCATCCCACTATATCCGAGAGAGTAGAAGTGTAATAGATTCCTCCAGACAAGTGATGATGAGGCTAGACCCTGAATTATTTAACATTATTTTTATAGTTCCACACATGGAAAGATACACTGATATTTTAATGCAACAAGTGCAGGAATTTTATGATGCAGATCCAGCGAAGGCTAAAAATTTGATCAATAGCCAATGGTTAAAAACACCTAGGCCTACTATCTCAAGATGGCCGAAGGGGCTTCCACGAAGTTATTTCATAGAAGATTCCAGGGACATGATTACACTCCTAAGTAGGGTTAAAGGATTTCCTAAATCATCTCATTTCCAAGAGTGAATGTATGAATACATTTGGATCATAAGAAGACAAAAAGCTCACATTGATTGGGGAACACAAATCAGTGATGAAATTCATGAGCAACTGATAAATGTGCCAACCACTTTGAAGTTCTATATGACTTCTTACTTGGTGTATGTTGCAGTCATGATGAGGAAATTCCCAAGGTTATCTACAAAGGGAAACCAACACTCGGTGCATGTGTACAAGTATTTCTATTAGTTGGAGTTGAAGAAAAGTCTTCATCATTTAAAGAGGGTCACAAATGCCTTCTTTGCACCTCTCCTTTTCAGTTTTGACCCAACTCTCGAAAAGAAGAGAGTATCTAATGAGGCCTACAAAGTGGTGAGTAAGGTAGGGTGTATCTTTCTACAATTTCCAAATTTCACCTACATGAGGGTAGGTTGCTACACTAGGTGTCCTTACATGTTGCCTAGATATCCCTCAAATAAGTGGATACTCATGGAGCTATGCAGACAGCTTATTTTAGTTCACAAGGAATGAATGAGAATTCACAAACCAAGTTTCAAGTTTCCACTAATGATTGGTAGATATACCATTCAGAGTGTACAAAAATCCAAATCAGTCTATGCATAAATGCAGGTCATAACAATAAGAACATACAGATACAGATTTGACTTTGATTACCGGAATGTGAATAGGAAATTGAAGAAGGATCATAGCCACAAGTACCGCTTTGAAGACATATGGGTTGAATGCAGAGATGAAGAGACCATCCACAAAATGGATTATTGCAAGCTAACCGTAGAGCAGATCAGGGATCTTGGTGTTGCTAACCTACCAGAGGGTTTCAAAGATCCTGGCGACATCATGAACGCTGCCTATGATGAAAATGAAATTTTGGAGAGACCTTTTCCTACAATACAATGGTCTAAAATGGAAAGTGTCTCCATCAAGGAAACGCTTGCTCCCATATTGGCCAACACTATGGAATGGTTGCACAAACATGGCTTCCAGATGAAATCCTTCAAGACAGAGTCAGAAGGAGAAGAACCTGGAGTAGAATCCAGCCAACAACAGGAACTCCACACAAAAAAAAAGCAAGCATCTACTCCCTCTTCTTCCCAAAGAGGCCCTAGAATCAAGTTCACTGTCAAAAAGAAGGATACATGGGCAGTTCAAGAAGAAGAGGCCACGAAATTTGAACCATCTCATTCAAAAGGAAAAGGGCATGTTTTTGAAGAGGTAGATTCTGAAGAAGAAGGAAATGAAAGTAAGGAATATGTTGAAGAAGAAGATTCTGAGGAAGAAGACTCTATTGAGGAAGAATATTCCTCTGAAGAACAAGATCAAGAAGGTGAATAAGAAGGTGATAAACAGGAACTCGGGCGTGATGAAGAACAAACTCTATCTCCACATGAGAATGTTGTCAAAGATCTTCATCAAACGTCATCGCTTGTAACTTTTAATGTTCCTCGTACACCTAATCCTAACACTCCCCCACCTCCTTTTTCCTACATAACCTCCTCCCACATCCACAATACCTACAGTGGACATTTCTCATCCCCTTGCAATGTCAACTGTGCTTGCCACTCCTCCTGTAGTTTCAAATACACAAACTATTGATATTTTTTCAAGCCCTCCATCATCCATATCCTATGACATCACTTTTGAAGTTGAATTCAACAAATTCATGAATGAATTTTTGCAAGGTCAACTTGATGTGCAATTTGCTGGAGTGGTCATGACAAATGCTACCCCAATTGTCACCATACTAGTCATTTCTACAAAAGCAATTGTGACAAAAGAGTTGACAGTTAGTGAAGAAGCTCATACTTTCGCTCTTCCCCCTTGGTTGGTATCTCAAGTATCGAAGAGAAAGAAACAAATGATCTCTCCAGAAGAGATCAATCTTCAAGAGACATCCCCTCCAAAAGCCAAGGGGAAGAAAAAGGCCAAAGTACATTCGAGACTTCATGTTGACAAAACTGGCCATAAGTTTGCAAAAATTGGTATACCACCACAAGAGGAAGGAGATGTAAATATGGAGGAATACACCATCACTAGAGTCCAACTTAGCAAGGTGGAAAATGAAAGTGTCAAGGTGGGGATGTTAAAGTAGTCCTAGATGCATTGGAAAGAAGGATTAACAAAATGGAACAAGCCTAAAACATGTATAAGCAGAAGGCCGAGCATTATGCCACTATTTTGAGGAGACTTGTAGGATCTTCAAGTAATGCACAACCTTTGGTAATGATAAGCACTAAGGACCCAGCTGTGAAAAATACAGAGAATTTTTCCTCCAAAGGAAAAGTGTTGTATGATTTCATTGATGAAATTGTAGAACATGGTTCACAAGTTATATTTGTTGCAGATGAGAAAGCCACCCAAATAGCCAAGATCAAAATAGAGATTGATAAAGAAGAAAGTGTTATTTCCCAAGAGTGCAAAGAAATGGAAAATTTCCTATCATTATGGTCACAAATAAAACAGGCAAAGCTCAACAAGTTGGTGGAAGTTGGGGTAATTCTCAACAAGGAAAAATATGTGGAAGTAAGAGAATCACTCAAACACCACATCCAAGTGATCAAGTCTCTTCCCGAAGATCTCCACCAAGTGCAAGAAAATGTTGAAGGACATCATGCTATCCTTGAAAATGGAATTAAGGAGTTACCGAGATAACTCCTTAAAGAAAATTGTATCTTCCTCTTGGCCAGTGAACTTTCTGTGATCTACAAAGAAGCCGTCATGAAGCAAGTAGAGGATGTAGACTTTTCAAAGGCCTCCATGCATGTTATTTATGATACATGGCTCACTCTTGATAACCTCAAGATGCATCTTGACAGGTGCAAAAATATTCTCTCATCTGCCAAGAGATCAATCACTAGAATTCACACCATTGTGGATTACACTATTGGTCCAGATGAGGCATTTGTCCTGGAGACAAGAAAGAGATATGAAGACTTTTATGCCCAAAGTGAGGAAACATGAAGGCTTCTTTTCTCCAGTGTTGAATATTTTTATGCTTTCCTTTATGCATTTTGTAAATAGTTTTTGACATCTTAAATATCTTTTGAGAAAATGTAATTACATGTAAAATTTGAGATGTTTTCCCAAAAAGATGGACAACATTTTTTACTAAGTCAAAGTTAGGTGATATTTTCCTAATTTAGCTCACCTAACTTTCCTAATTTTTCTCAACTAATTTCCTAGATTTTATCTTCCCTCTCTTTTATAAATAAGAGGGAATTCCTTTGTAATCTTTATCTTTTATCTCTAGCAATGAAGTGCTGCTCATTTTGCAACAAATGTATGAAACTTTATGTTCAACTTTTTGAATCTGAATCTAATCAATAAAAAAGAAAATTGCATACCTGACTTTGCATTGGAATCGATTCTCTTATGGTTTGATCAAATTGGTGGTGATTAGTGTGTGAGATCTAAGGGCTTTGGATAAATCTGTGTAGACTTTGTGTTACACTCATTATTCAGATTTGTGTTTATGTTTGAATACTATTGTTGAATGATCTACAAGACTTTGTGCTAGTAATTGTTCATGTTGTTCATGGAATTGATGTATCTAAGAAGACTTTGTGCTTCTAATATGACAATCGTTACATCTCTCAAGGATCCATCAGTGAAAAGCTATAGAACAACTTTGTGCCTTCGTGAACTTTTCTTTATCATTTTATTGTTTATTATTATCATACTGGTATCTCTACGCTTTCCTTTGACAAGATAGAGATATTGGGACTACTTCTTTTTTTTAGTTTAAAGTTTTTTTGAATCAAAGATATTGATTGTGAAGCATTGTAAAACATCTTCTCTGAAAAATAGAGAAGTATGAATGTAACACACCCCCTATCTCATAATTGTAGTGTACATTTTATGAATACTTAAATAGTTTTACCTTAGTTTCTATAAGCAATAAGAAGGGTTCCCCCCCTTTTTGAGAGGAGAGAGATGTGGTTGAAATTAGGTTGTGTAATCTATTGAAAATGGATTACATAATTTTCACCCAACAATATCTTCACATCTTAATTTCAACATTAGGAGTAGAAGTAGTAAACAATCCTTCATCTATTCCACAATTTATGCCATTGTGGGTAGATACTTAAAACCAATCAAGTCACACAATTTTCTAAATCCACATTAGTCATCAAGGTTCACTCGCCTAGGTTTAGCAGAGCCTGAAGTGCAGAGAGTCATCCACCATATAGGTTAACTTTGTTCGTTAGTTCAAAAACATTGTAAGTCTGATCATAGAGCCTAGAATCCTCTTAGGATTTACAACCTGCATTTTTGAGACCTAACAGATTGGTGACTCCGCTAGGGAACACCTTAGGAAGAATTTACTCTTAGCCTATCCATTTTAAAGGTTAATTTGAGCCTTTCATTATAGATTCATAAACTTCCACACTTGTGTGAACACTCAAACTGAATAAAAGATTCCACTAGGATAAAATGAAGTTCATTCAAATCTTAACTTTCCTACTTATAAGGAAGTAGGTGGTGACTCTGTCAAACTTTTATGACTGATAAACTAAACATCAAGTCAAAAAGGTTAGATCATAGACATCAAAGGATTACCATATCACCCAAAATGGATGGTAGGAGGTCATTACACAAAGGAAGTCCAAAGAAGAACACTGGCGGGTGGATAGACAAACATGGGTCTCCCCCTTCAAAAGTTTGCACAAATAAGAGTGAAATAGTATCTAATCAGCCAGATATCATGTACAGTGATAAGGGGAACACATTAGGGAAACCCTTCACAGTGCACAACAGCCCTTTACTCGAGTCAGAGTTTCACAATAATGAGGAATATCAACCAGTGCTAATTGAGCAAAATAATTTAAAAAATAGCATTCTCCATTTTAAGTCTGATCCTCAAAAAATGAGTGAATTTGATGCATGATTTGAATCTGAAAGAGTCATAAATCAAAGAGAATATGATTTCAAAATGAGTCTCCAAAATGGTGAAGAAACTAAATGGGAGCCAGCTGGACAAGTAGTATCTACAGAGACTCATGATACTCCACAAGAAGACACACGTACTACTAAGGAAGTGGAAAAAAGCATACAAAATTACAAAGAGAAAGTCAGGCTCGCCAAACTTAAGACAGAAGAGGATTGAATAAAATAGGAGTGGCAAGAAATAGAATCCCAAAATACAGCGAGTAGCTCAAAATATATACCACCCAATAAGTAGGGTGGGCATGCAAACACAAATAACCTCCAAAGCTCACAACAAAATACAAGTATCTCAAAAGGGATGCCTCACAGTATGATAGGAAATGTGAATAACACTAATTACATACAGTGAAATGTACCACCACAAAGCTCACAACCACAAAATACAAACACCACATCCCAATTCATGACCAACACTTGACCACCTCCTATCCAATAGTATGCCCCATTCCACCAGCATTTTTTAACTCATCCAAATGTGTAGAGTAGTATGTACTCCCACCAAAACATCCAACTAAATGTGCATCAACCTCAACACGGATTTCAATACTACCCCAACCAGCCTAACCAAAATCCCTATTCACAAGGATTCCCAAATGTAAATGGGTATAGACAATTGGATTTATCTAGATATCCAACATGCCCAAACCCAATTGGAAGTGATTTAAGGATGCAATCCCTAAACTTTTAGGAAACAATGCAATCATAGACGAAGAACACATAAGAAATTTTAATGCATTTGTACAAGACTTTGGTATAGAATATGAAGAAGTCCTCATAAGGCTATTCATGATGTCTTTATCTGAAGAAGCCAAAAATTGGTTTAACAATCTGCTTGATGCTTCAATTACTTCCTCGGGGGATTTTAAGAACTAATTCATAGAACAGTATGGAAATCATTGTGCCCAAAAATTTTCCCTACATGAATTAATGAGTATCCAAAAACATCATAATGAGTCTATTTTTTATTTCAATCAGAGATTTTCCAAAATACACAACAAAATACCACATGGATCTAAACTAACCGATTTTGTGACTTTATCCCTTTATCTAAAATAATTTGACCCAAAAACTAGGTATGATCTTAGAGATGGATTTCCTAATACCCTAGCAGAAGCCCAGAAAGTTGCTATAATTATTGAGAATAATGGAAAAGTCGCATGCATGACTAGTAAAAGAAACAAAATTAGAATCCCACAAAATCCCAACAACTACCAAAGTAGGCAAGAAAACCAATATAGGAATGAAAGACCAAGATTACATGGCATGCCATATAACACCAACTAGAAGGATGGAAGGCCAGTTGATAATAGTCACAAACATAACTAGAAAGATACCCCGGATCCTTTGAAAAAAATGTGGAGCACATGTGGTGGAAAATAAACCATGGTGTTTGGCATGCAATGGGCCCCATGCACCAGAATATTGCATAGTAGCTCAAACCTTAAAAGAGAATGAATGGGACCAAGAAGAGGATAGAGATGATCATACAATAAATATGTTAGGATGGGGGCCTCATCAAATTGATGATGAATACTCATCTTCTAAGGAAGGGTATCAGTATGATGTCAGTAATCAAAGGTACAATATTAATATGGGAAAAGAGGTCTTCTCTAATCATGAAGAGGATGAGGAGAAAACTACCTATGCATCTCATACAACACCATAGTTCTAGTTGAGGACACCAACCTAAGAAGAAGAGAGGGCTATAACAACAACTGCAGTAGCAAGAGCTAAAAGAAATGGTTATAATTTGAGAAGCAGAACCGTGGATACGGAACAAGGGACACCCAAGAGTATATTCATAAAAGAAAAAAACACAAAGAAAATGCCTTAAATAACCAAAAGAAAGGGGAGAAAGGAAAATTATAAAAGTATGTACCAAAAGAAACCATAAGATTTGAACTAGAGAAGATGAAAGATAATGTTAAAACTCAAACTAAAGACAACAAAGTTATCAAACCAGAGAAGACAAAGCAAGTGATGGTTTCCCTCTCATTTGATATTGCCTAAGCATAAACCAAAATCAAAATGGTAGTGCCTCTAATGGAAATGATGAGGATTGAAGAATATAGAGATACTACCCTTAAATTAATTTCCAACTAGCAGAATCAAAATAAAGATAAGAGCAATAAAGTAAACAGTATTGAGCAAGAAACCAAAAAAACACTAGAGGTCTATCTGGGTGATTCCCTTTCAAAAAATTCCTCTCAAGTGGATCCATTCTACACCACATTGCTAATTAATAACAAATTGGTATAAAACTGCATGATTGACTCAAGGGCAGCAATAAACATCATGCCTATGGCTATCATGAAGGAACTAGGTCTATGGGTAAATACTACCTATGGAAAATGCTACGCCATGGATAATAGGTCAGTCCTAGTGGTTGGAGTGATATGGGATGTGGAATTGAAACTAGCATCATACCTTGAGGCAACATATAGAACTGGCATCATTGTGGTGGATACTCCTCCTTATTATGGAATATTGTTGTCTAGACAATGGACTATTGTAGTAGATGGAAATGTCCAATTAGACCTATCATATGCCTCCATACCAGTAAATGGGAGAGAAGTTAAACTATATAAAGAACCTAGATTAGAACATGTTATAGAGAATTTTGATCCTAACCAAGTAAATTTTTTCTATGATGTGGATCTTGGGAATTTTAGGGTCAAAAAATCACAACCAGAACTACAAAACACATAACCAATCAGTAAAGAAGCCCAACATGATGACACTAGTATATGGCAGATGTATATTGATGGGGCATGTAGTAAAAATGGAAATGTAGATGGGATAGTGTTTATTTCACCCTATGGCAAGACATTTAAGTACTCATTCTTGTTGAAATTTGAATGTACCAACAATATAGTTGAATATGAAGCACTGCTACTAGGTTTGAACATTGCTATGAGATATGGGATTAAGTTGTTGGAAGTATATGGAGATTCTGATTTGATTGTCTCTCAAGTCAGATACAAGTACTTTTCAAAAAACAAGAGGCTAAAAAAATACAAAAATGCATTTTGGGACTCCATTGAATTTTTTGATGCATTCTCAAATAGACTGGATTGAAAGATCTAAGAACATAATGGAGAATTTCTTGGCTAACATGGCTCTCAAACAAGATGATATTACATTATTAGGAATCACTGAAGTTGAATTCAAAACAAGATCTGTTATCCCAGATAATATATACAACTAGCAAGTATTCAATGATGATGAAGATATGAACAAGTTCCTCCTCTGTATTGATCAATATGAATCTCAGGAGATAGACTTCACTGCATTTTTAGAAAAGATAGATGGAAAAGAAACAATCTTCAGGTAGGAAGAGGTACAACTCAAGACCAACAAAATCCAAAAAGGGCTTTGTTACCAATTTTTCGCTACAGCTCAATTGGTGGAGCTAGCTGAATATTGTTATATCTTAAGAGAAGTTACAGTTATTTTTTGTGATATGCTTGAGTGCTAATTGCATCTTAATTAGCATTATTTATTAAGTGGCAGTTATTCTTTGAAAAGAGGAATCAAAATTTAGAAGTTTCTATTCGATATTTTAGAATCAAATGGAGTACAGAATTGAGCATACAATAATAAAGCATTTCAGATTGCTTTTATTTATTTCATGAAATAATTCATATTTACAGAGCTTCATTTGATTGCAAGAATTCAAATGATAATACAACATTGCATTGAGATGCATTTTCTTTTCAAAATGAAAAGCATAGAATGAAATCAAATATCCACACAAGTCGTGGATGTAACTATTACAATGCATCACTAGTATCACACTACATTATGGAAGATGCATTAAAAGAAGAAATGACATAAGTAACAACATAATCATCATTGCCTGATTGGTTGATGGTCGATGTTGAAGTGGTGCACCTTTGGTCTTCTCCAAGCTCCGTTGACCTGTAGGAAGGAAGAGAGGGGTGCCAAAGGCTCCGACTATGAAGATACCTATATGAACCATCAACAATAATGCAGTCTACTACTAATCATACACTGGAACCATTAAGGAAGAAGCAGAAGCATGAATAAAAGGAGAAGACATCATCATCATTCATTATTTTTATGCTAACTTTATTTGTTTCCTTGTGCAGGTATAGGGAAAATCACGAAGTTGATTATCATTTGGAGACTAAGCATGTGGAGAAAAATGGGCTCCCACAAGGGTAGAGCTCGGCATGCTGCCCCTTATTCATTACAAGTGGGCTGAGAAGTGATTGCGATAATCATATTCATCAAGAAAGAAAATGCAACTGAAAGAGTTAAGCAGAGTAATCCATCAAGCTATTAAACCAACTGTGCATTCATAACAATCATGAAAATGCTTTCTTAAAGCCACAGGTGAACAGTGAGTTTAATTCGCTCAATTATTTAACTGAGTACATACATCTCAAGCATTGGTGTATGGTTCATGTTCTTTTTCCACAGTATTATTAATTCATCATGTTCATAATATCATGCAAAGATCAACAGTGTTCTTTCTCATAATCAAGGATAGTGAACAGGCATACATAATGCCTCGATGAAGAGAATTATTTCAGATTCACGAAACAGCTTTGTTAAAAGGAGCATAAAAATGCATGAAGAGTGCCAAGTTGAAGACCAAGAATATGAAAGGACTGAAAATGCATTAAAATGATCAACGAAACAGTCAGTTCCAATTTGGCTGAGAATGCAAATGCAACATTAGGAATTACAATTTGAAAGGATTGCTTCTAGAATGAACATAAAGTGTCAAAGCATAATAGAAAGTGCTTCTGAAAGTGTTAGTTGGCTATAAGAGAGAATGTAGTCCATGGAACTATGATGTTTTAATTGAAGTCTATGCATAAATTCAAAACAAAATCAAAAGGCCAACCATCCTGAGGTTCTTCAAAGAAAATCAATGAGGAGTCAGCATCAAAGTGGCCTGAAAAGAATATAGATGTCACTGTTTTATCAAGGTTCATGTGGTCATTAAGCGATATGATCATGATTATTTTCATTCCCAGGTGTATAAAATAAGGACATAAATGAAGTTTGTTGCAAATTAACTTACATGGGTTTTCATTGAAATGCAGCACACCCATATTTGGTTTTCTAATTGAAATATATAGATTTCTTACTATTTTCAAAATACCCATGCAAGGGTTTTCAGTAGAAAGGCAATAGAATATGTTTTCTCATAATATTATACAGCCAGGCGGGGTTTTTGCAAAAAAAAGGAAAAATATACACAGTGTTTCCATGGTCGAGTTGGTACAACAGAGAAAAAATGCATTCAAATGTTCATTCTCTTCAGAATTATAAATACCCATATAGTGAAATTTGAAAATGCAGGAATAAATCATCATGGGTTGAGCCCAGATTTTACATAATATTAAATTATACAAATTTTTGTATACCCACGTTGGGGTTTGAGGAAAGACAGATTTTACAATTTCAGTGGCACCCATGTCAAGTTTTTTTATGAAACAACAGAAAATATGGAAAACCACAGTGAGTTAGGCTTCAGAGGAGAAGATGACAAAGATAGATATCCTGAGTTTTCTGCAAAATTTCAAATGCCCATATCAGGGTTTGTTCAAAATTTGAAAGAAGAAAGAAGTTCCTATCTTGGGTCGAGCCCAAAAGCTTCAAATCTGCTCTTTCAGAAATACACATGGTGCGGCCTAAGTATGGCCATGAATTTATAAATAAAAGAAAAGCTTCCTTAAAGTTTTTTGTTTTAAGAAATACATGGCTGGAAAGTAACTTACCATCAGCACTTGTAGAAGAACAATAACCCTCAGTTGAGCTCTCTCATAGAGCTTCCAGAAAAAAGCTCGAGCTCATACAGGACGGCCAAGAAGAACAAAGTCATAAGAATGTAAAGAGAAAATAAAGGTGAAGCATGTATAGGCCGTGGCCAAGAAGCCAATATTTTCCTTCAGAACCAAAAGAGGAAGCTACAAAGTGACAAAGGAGTAGTTACCCTGCATGCAAAACAAGGAAATCGATCCACAGAGAGGCCGAACTCTCACAAAGTTTCCAAAAAACTTGAATGGAGGCTTCAAATCAGCTCGAAACCCTAGCATGGAGGCAGTGCCAGGCAGAGCTTTCTCTCAAAAGACATAAAGTGAAATGATGCGAAATATTAGGTTTTCCTTGTGTTTTTTTCACTAGGGTTTCTCAATCCCTAGGTCGACTTAGGGACTTTGCCTTATATTTTTTCAAAAATATCAAAAAATTTGAAGCTTAAAATGATACCTTGAGTGGCTGAATTCTTCATATCTTAGGTCGACCATGTTAGAATGTCATTTGGTATTAATGCCTAGGTTTAAGGATAGGCATTTAAATGTTTTTTCAAAAGCCTAGAAGACTTTAGGGATTTAATTTTGCTATCAAATGCCTATGTCGTAGTAAAATGGATGATAGTGGAGACCTTAGATTTTGATTGATTTAGAGGGGGATCAATTAAAATTAAATTTGAATGCTTTGTTATGAATTAGGTTTTTAGGTATTTTTTTTTAATTGCTTTTTAAAGAAAAACAATTGAATGTGTAATAGAAGGGCATATTATTTTTATGGTTTTTATAAAGAAAAAATGAAGATTGTGATGGAGAAATAAGGTTGTATTTCTTTTTTGCAAAAGATTTAGCAATCTTTAATTGCAAAAATAGACCAAATTGTAAAATATGCAAACCTTGTAAAGCAAAAGCATAAAGCAATACTTTATAAATTGTTTTATGTTTTCTTGCTATTTTTAGCAGATTGATGTTGACTTTTCTGCCTTTGGTCAGATTTGAGTTTCATCTTGGAGAGATAAGGTGTTTTTTTGGCTTTTAAAGCAGATTTAGCCTATTTTTAGAGGCTTTTTGAGTGTGAGCATGGAAAAAGAGAGTTTTTCCTGCTTTTATGCAGACTTTTGAGATAGATTGATACCTTTTCCTTGAGATTTTCTTGTGAGATCGGATTAGGGTTTCTAGGAGATTATATTTTGAAGAAGTTGAGTTCTCTTCTCTTCTTCAGTTCAAATTTTAGTTTCTTGCTCTCACACATTTTGGAGCTTGTAAACTTCCTTTGTACTCAGTTCAGACAGATACACTCTTTCAGTTTTAATAAAGCAGTAGAATTCTCCTTCTCATTTTTGTCTCATTTTATAATAGAAATTCGATGTCCTTGTGGTTCAAATCAGAATCCTTTTATGTCTTGTTGTTGTAAGTTATATTTCAGAATTGCATAGTTTCAGGTTGTTTGTTGTATTTTGTCCAGAAATCTTCATGCAAATTATTGATGGAAGTATGTGCCAGTGGGATTGTGAGATTTACTGTGATAGGAAATCTGTTGTGAGTTTCAATGTTTGAATCTCATAACTTCTAGTGAAATACCAGTTAGATTTAGATTTTAATTTCATTTCATCCTTCTAACTCTTTACCTGAAAATACTTAGAATAGGATCCCTCATTCGGAGAACCAGCTCACTCTGGAGATTCCTTCTTCATTCAGATCATCCACATCTGAAGAAGGTTTCCATGTTTCATTAGATTGCTGAACTTTTAGTTTCAGCAGGGTGCAAATCTAATTGACAACAGGCTTGTGGCATTAGAAAAAGTATTTGATGGACATGACAAGTTCAATCTAAAGCCTACACCTATTAAACAGGAGGACATTGAAGAAATTAACCTTGGAACAGAACTTTCCCCTAAGAAAGTATACATTGGCAAGAGGATCAGTCCCGAAGTAAGAGAAATGCTTATAATCCTACTCTGAAAATGTAAACATGTTTTTTCCTAGTCATATGATGACCTCAAATCATATAGGGAAGATCTCTTTCAACATGAAATTACATTAAAACCTGATGCTAAACCATTCAGACAAAAGTAGTGACCCATAAACCCTACTTTGGCACCAAAGATGCAAGAAGAGCTTATGAAGTTAAGGGATGGAGGCATCATTAAACCAATCAGGAATTCCTCTTAGGTATCTAACTTGGTACCCGTGAGAAAGAAGAATGGAGATATAATACTTTGTGTGGACTTTAGAAATCTAAATATGGCATCACTCAAAGACAACTACCCTTTGCCAAACATGGAGGCAGTGTTGTAGAGAGTGACTAGATGTGAGCTCCTATCCATGATGGATGATTTCTTAGGATATAATCAGGTAAAGGTCAAGGATTCAAAGCAATATAAAATTGCTTTCACTACACCCTTGGGAACATATGTATATGTAAGAATGCCTTTTGGTCTTACCAATGCTGGAGCAACATTCCAAAGGACCATGAATGTGGCCTTTACGGACTTGATCAATGCTATAATGGTGCTATATCAATATGATCTGGTAGCATATTCTAAGAAGGCCGAAGATCATTGTGCACATCTGTAGAAGATCTTCATCAAAGCATTAGAATATGGCATCTCCCTAAACCCAAAAAAGTGCCATTTTTTGTCACAAAGGGAAAATTATTAGGGCACATTGTCTCCAAGGATGGAGTACGAATTGATCCAGAAAGGGTGGAAGCTATTGAAAAAATTCCCATCCCTAAGATTGTAAAAGCTATCCAATCCCTCTTTGGACAAATCAAATTTGTTCAGAGATTTATCTCAAATTTTATAGAGATTGTGAAACCAATCTTGAAGATGCTAAAAAAGGGTGCAAAAATTGATTGGACAAAAGAAACTATTGATTGTTTTGTTTCAATCAAAAGATCCATCAAAGAAGTGTCCGTACTAAACTCTCCAAAATTTGACAAACCCTTCCAGATATTCTCCTTCGCATCATTCCACACAATAGCAGCCATCATGCTACAAAAGAACAGTGATGGATATGAACAACCTATTTCATTCTTCAACAAATCATTACAAGGAGCATCGTTGAAGTATGATATCACCGAGAAGCAAGCTTATGCTCTAGAAAAAGTAATCAAGGCATTTATGCCTTATTTGGTGGGGGTAGAAGTCATTGATTATGTACCAAATGCAGTGGTGAAAGATGGTTTTTCACAAACAGAAGTGACTAGATGAAGGTTTTGTTGGATTAACCATATCCAAGAGTTCAACATCAACATCCAAATCACTAAATTAGTGAGAGGGAAGGCATTAGAAAATTTGATGGCTGAATCAAACCTAGAAGTTGTATAGATTTACATTACAGAAGGGGAAGAAAGTTGGGTATCAAGTATAGAAAACACATGATGGTACACTAATATTGCATACTACCTTAAACATATGAAATGTCTAGAAGGATTGAATGAAAACCATAGGAGAACCTTCAAGCTTCATGCTTCAAAATATGTTTTCATGGATGGATATTTATACTAGAAAAATAGGGATGGTGTGTTGTTATTGTGCTTAGATGAAGCGCAAGCAAAACATGTCATGAGATAAATGCATGAGGGTGTATGTGGAGGAAATTTCTCAGCAAAGACTACTTCCCATAAGATACTAAGGGCGGGTTATTATTGGCCCAGAGTCTTTAATGATCCTTACAGTTATGTAAGAAAATGTGAAGCATGCCAAAGATTCTCTAGAAAATTGAGGTATCAAGGAGCATTACCACTAAGACCTATGCAGGTGGAGCCCCATTCCATCAGTGGGGAATTGATTTTATAGGTGAGATTGCAAATAAATCTAGCGGTGGGCATAAGTGGACCCCAGTAGCTACTGACTACTTCATGTTGATCACTGTTTTCTGCAAAACAACAACACAGACAAGATGCAATATCCTATCTCTCTTAAAAGGTAAATCTCTATCAGCAAGCCTCAAGAGATAACCCCAAGGTCTCTATGTCAGGTCTTGAAAATGCATAAACAACTCAGTGATAAATGTGAAATTGTTGGTAATCACAATGGGACCTTACTACAAGCAAACTATTGGATCGATTATATCAGATTTAACAAACTGGTGATGCTCCAATCCTATATTTTACCCGATAATCAAAGAAATAGCAAAAGATTGAGGGTTACAAAGAGATTTCTAAATCTAATATTACTTCTAGGATTAACAATGAAAGTAACCAATACCCAAACCGGACCAATCCTTCAAAACTGATTTCTGCTTAACCCAAATAAATCTGCTACCTTACAGAAAATAGTACAATCTTCTAAGGCTCTTAAGATTTTTAAACCATGAACATTCATTCGAACAACCCCTTCTTGCAGTTGAAACAAACAACATTCACGATTGAACTAAGCACAATGAATATAAAGTCAAGGCTAACTTTGCAAAGCAACTAACAATCAATTGGTTGCGCAAAGTATGGACTGAAGGATTGCTGCAACATTCGAGTATTAAACTACCAACATTATTGAATCAAATTAATCTAAATATTAACCTCCTCAAAGCAATTTTAAAGATGGAAAACAAGAACCATGCAAGACAAGAGAATACCAGTATGGCACCAAATCACAATGTCATTTCTTATATTCAAATAGTCCACTGTAGCAACAATTCTAGTTTTCTGTTACAATATTTGCTTGAGTATGACTATTTGCTAACTTACTCTACCTCTAATTGGCTAACTTCTAACTATTTTTCACTAGCTTTCTAACTATCAAAACCATCTAACCCTTTACAAAGAGGCCAAACGCCCAATATATAGAAGTCCCTAGGAAACCGTCGGCCAGGCAAAGGGTTTTGCAGCAATAACTCAGCACAACCACCTGACCAAGAGAGTCTTTGAAATGGGTCAAACAGACAATAAATGCACATCCCATCGAGGTCGACCCAGGATACGTGATGCAGCCCGAACGACGCGTGGGAAGATAATGGGGAAGCACAAATCGTGCCGCATCCTATCATTAGCTCTTTTCCCTATTATCCCCGTGCCGATCTGACTCTTCATGTAGCTTCAAGAATGCTCCATCTAAGTCGGCTACAGGTGGTACTGGTAGAACCCTAAGTCGCCTCTCAATGGATGCAATCTCCTCCCTTGAGTGTTTGACCAACCTATCCCACTCTGCCCTACATGTCACATGCTTATCAATAACTGCAAGGTAGATGGCATCATCCAGTTGGTGCTCAGAAACAGAACCATCGTCAAGTGGTGCATACACATCATGCCACCATTCTCTCAACTGCTCCAGGCTCAAGTACTTGGGGGTGATCTTCCTTCTTCCCATCATGATCTCAAAGAAGGCAATGGAGGCATCATAGACGCCAACTAGGGTGTCATCAATGTGTTTTCTCTATTTGCAAATCTTTCTCAACACTTTCTGCCTAATTTGCAACGTTTCAAACCATTCCCATGGCTCCCAGCTCTGGAAGAAGGAAGAATCATGTCGCTCACCAATCTATCCCAGGTGTATCCATTAGATTTTTGGTTTTTTGTAGGAGGAGGTCGGTGTCCTCTTTATCCTGTGCCATTACCTGTTTCAACCACTCAGTTGTCCTGGCAGCATCCTTTCCAATCGACAGGATCTGCTTAATAGCTTCATCACCCTTTCCTTGCACCCCTTTCAACTAATTCATAGTGGCAAGGGTGGAAGCTTTCATCTTTTCAAGCTCAGTTATGGTCTCCTAAGGTAGAGGATTGGTAGTAGAGGAAGAAGGATTAATGGACTGTAGTGGCTTCATTAACTCCTCCAAGCACTTCTTGAGATTCTCATTTTCTCTCTTCAGCTCCTGCTTGGTTTTTACTTCCCTTCTCAATCTGTCCACAATGACTGTACTGGAGACCTCATAATCCTCAATGTCTTGCTCAACTGACGTAGGCCCAAGATTGAAAGTATGTATATTATAATCATTTCCAGCCACATCGTCCATGTTTTTGTCTAGAACAGGGGTAGCAACATGAACAACCTTGTTACGTGCCTCATCTCTCTCAATCCTTGAGATCACTCTAGCCTTTTTCTTACCTTTATCTTTTCTGATTTTGTCTAGCAGTGCATCCCAATTTGGTGGACTATCCTCTACTACCACCTGCTTTCTCTTTATTTCCCTGTCTAACCATTCTGGGACAGCAGAATCCAATTGCACCTCAACCTATTTTTTGTTCTCCTTGTTGACCCTTAGGTGCCTCCTCATTCAAATTTTGTTCATTGCGAGTCTCATCCACCTTACTTTCTGCCTCTTCAACATGTTCCCCCTCCTGTTCAAGTGATGGATCCTTCACTCCCTCTACTTCCTTGGAGGAGATTCAACTACCCCAGTTCTAATAGGCTAATCTGTATGTGCAACCATAGGGGATTGCATTATCTCTTCAATATCTGCCTCTACACTGTGGAGATCACCTGCATGGAATTCTTCACCTTCAATATCTGGATGATCCTCAACATTTTCTTCCTCAACCGGTTCACTCTGAATTTCATGAGTGGAAGGAACATCATCAAGGTACACCTCATGGGAGACAACCAGAGGGGAACCTACCCTAGGTACACTGTCCTTAGGAGAAGGAGTCCTAGACTTCCTTGCATACACTTTGGCCTTCTCCTCTGAGCTTTCAACATCTATTACTGGTGGGGAAAATTTTTCCCCAACCTTGGAGCTAGCCTTCTCTAACAATTTTACAATTCTTTTCCTTTTGGGCACAGGAGCATCGGCCTCAGGACTCTGCTCGGACCTCTTAGTCCTCGTCCTCTTCTTGGCCTTTGGCTTTCTCTGTTTTTCTGTCCCTTGGACCTCTGTTTCTTGGATACCTTTAATCTTGATTTTGAGAGGAGATTCTAGCTTACCCTTTCCCTTAGGATCTTGTTTGGTAGATTCTTCAAAAGTAGAATGGGGATCCAAATCTCCCATTAGGTCATAAGTTCACTTCACTCCTTTATTCTCCAACTCCCACAAAGTGTGTTTGAGCCACATCTTGGTAAATTTAAGAACTGGATCCATCAGTTGTTTTAACTCTATTTGTTCCTCCTCCAACCAATCTACATCACCAATTGGTTTGTCCTTTATGGCCTCTTAGGCATGATCCTGGATCAAGTTTCCATCATCCTGCAACTGGTCAGGAACTGCCCTTACATTATATAATCGAACTGACTCAACTGGGAGCTGGGAGAATTTCTTCTTTCTGACCTCGTACTCATCACCGCAGTTGGCCCAGTAGTCCTCCAAATTTACTTTGTGGCTATATTCTTTGCTGGCCTTCTTTTGAGCCTCTCCTGTGATGTCAAATCTGGATCTCCTGGAATGGAGAGATAGGCCAAGAGTATTCATTTCTTCCTCTAAAGCTTGGGTAGAACCAATGGAAGGAAATACCTCTCCAGTGCGAATCCTTAGTGGAAATTCTCCACCAAATCCAGTCCTATGTTTGTCCTTCTTGACAATGGCATCGAAATCACAAATCTGCAAGTTACTTCCAACAATATGATGTGGTCAGTGGGATACCTTGGAAGTTTGTATGGGGCTCTCTAGAAGCCATCAATCCGAAGGTAGGAGAAGGTTGGAAATTGGATAAACCAAGCTCCATATCTCTTGATAATTTCCTTGGCTTGATCTAAAATTCTGACATGCTCCGCCTCCTAAAGCATTCTGGTGATATGCATGGTAAATGCATCATTTTCTCTCCTATAGTTTGAACCTCCCCAATGCAATTGAGGGAAAACTTCATAAATAATATCCTATCCAAAGGTGCCCCTTGTATCCAATCCTCTGTAGGGGTGGAACCTAGAAAGTACATAAACCAAATAGGAGGTCATTGTGAAGGTCTTTGTCTGCAACACATTGGACAATTGCTTGTGAATTACTTGGCTAATGACCCCTGCCCAATGGTAGTCAATTTTCTCTTGTTCCATCCTTACAATGGCATGGCACATCCAATTCTCAAACGTACCAGCACCCCTCAATCCAACGACCTTGCTAAGAAATGTGATGGCATCATGGTATTCCTTCTTAAATTTTTCCCTGAATAGTTGTTTGGGCAGTTTGGAGTAGTGTGACTTGGGTTTCTCCAGCCAGGAGTTAATTAGCTGTTGAGACTTCACGGTCTGGTTGTCATAGAACTCCTGAGTTGCCTCAATGGTAAATCCCACCACATGAGACCGTTCTGGCATATCAAAGGTCTGGGCAATGGAGACCAGGTTAAGATTTGCAATAACTCTCCCTTGAGGACCAATTATCCTCTATGTGTCCTAATCATAATGCCTTGCGCAGTCAAGGACTAGCTCATAGCATTGCACTGTTGAGGGGTGTATGCACCTAAAAATGGTCACATTATAATAAGTCTGGTAATTAATTAAATACAAGTTATTTAGTTAAATATGTAATTCAATCTACATATAAATAAATTTAATTATTTATTTATATTGTTCACTTTTATAATTTTCTATCTTAATTAAATAAATAAATTTATTTAATTATTACCATATTCCATATTCCTCTTAATTAAATTAAATAAATTTTATAATTTATTTATATTAATTATCATATTATTTTAAATTTGAATATTTGAATTCAAATAATGGAATATTCTCTTCATCTCATAGTTAAATTAAATATTATAAATATTTAATTTAATACATTTTCTCACTCCACACATAATTAAATATTTTAAATATTTAATTACTTTCTAATTCATCTTTCACACATAATTAAATATTACTTATCTAATTATGCAAACTTCTAATCTCATCTTCACACATAATTAAATATTGCTTATTTAATTATGCAAACTTCTAAAATCATCTTCACACACAATTAAATATTGCTTATTTAATTATGCAAACTTCTAATCTCATCTTCACATACAATTAAATAAATTTATTTATTTAATTATGAAATTCATTTCAACTCATTCTTCAAATGGCAACCTTCCTTCGGATCTGAATGAGAAAAAATTGAAGAGGAAACCTTCTATCTCTCTCTCAACTTTCAAAAATCTCTTACCATTCATCTTACCAGGCTGAATCTCAACCGTTGATTTTTTCCAACTAAGCTTTTTGCCATCGAAAATCTATAAATCAAACCTTTCACAAGCCATTTGGATCGAATCTTCTTCTAGCATCTTCACTCTGTCAAAATAATTCTTTTGTCTTAGATTGAATCTTCATCTAGCATCCTGACTCTATCCAAATAATTCTTCAATCCATCTCTATCATTCTTCATCGTCAAGTCGTTATGCTGTAGGAATGAGCATCCAACACTCCTCTATTGTCAACCCTTCATAATCTTTATTTAAATATAGATAGGAAAATAATCAATCAAAGGTTTAAATGCATTGAAGACAATAAACAAATTAAATCCTATCAAGCACAATAGAGTACGAGACAATATGAAAATCAAAATAAGAAGCAAAATGCAAACCGATCTCCATGTTAATCTTGATTTATCTCCATTGCTCTTCTCCACCTACACAAGGATGCAAGATTTCGAAGGGTTGACAATAGAGGAGGAATGTCGGTTGCCCAATTCTGCAGCATAACGATGTGATGAAGATAGATGGCGATTGAAGAATTATTTTGACAGAGTGAAGATGCTAGAAGAAGATTCGATCCAACATAATCTTTATTGTCAACCGTGGGGCCTTACCCCGTTTTTAACATTTATTTGTAGGTTTTCTGACCGGATTTTGCTTTCTGGAATTTGGATTTTTGGCAAAATTTTCCATTTTTGCGCATCCAAGGATTTATGTACCGCATCTGGGGGTTTCTGTAGCGCATCCAGGGATTTTAACAGTGCTTTTGCAGGTCTTTCGACGCATTTAAGAGTTGTTTCAGTGCATCCAGGGACTGTTTCAGTGCATATACGAAACATAATGGCGCATATATTCAATCCATTTTATTAAAAAATTAAAAAACAAAAAATAATATTTTTTTAGCGCATTTAGGACTTCTTTTAGCACATCTGGGACTTTTTCTAGCGAATTTGGGACTTTTTTTTAGTGCATATGGGACTTTTTCTTGCGCATAGGGCCTCTATTTTAGCACATATATCACTGTTTCAGCATTTTTTTAAGTCAATCTTAAAATGGTCGTATCTTGGTCATTTTTTGGTCTTTTTCAGAGCTTTTTTTTTTAAATGGGGTAGAATTTCATAAGCTATCCAATGGTACAAGTGTTTATCAAATTTTATATAGTTAACACTATTTTAAATGCATCTGACACTGTTTTAGCACATATAGGGTTTGTTTTAGTGCATATATCGTTGTTTCAGCATTTTTTTTAGTCAATCTTAAAATGGTCGTATCTTGGTCATTTTTTGGTCTTTTTCAGCACTTTTTTTTTATTTGGGGTAGAATTTTATAATCTATCTAATGGTGTAGGTGTTTATCAACTTTTACAGAGTTAAAGTTATCAAATTTTCATATATTCTTCAGCACATAGGACTTTTGTTCTAACAGATTTTTAATTTGTTTCTTTTGTCTTGGTGACTTGTTGGTGAATCATACAGAGCTGGAAAAGCATTGGGATCAATCAAAACAAAAATTTGGAAAGTGAATAATCAGGTACACACATTCTATTTTTAATCTCTTAATCTTGTTTGTCACACATTTCAATTTGGGGCATAAAATCAATCATTGTTTGCAAACACATTTGGATTTGGGCTCTTAAAACAAATATTGTCTTCAATCACATATTGAAAATCGGGACTAAAATTCACCACTGTCTTCCTACACATTTGATTTGGGATCTAAAAAGAACGAGTGCTTCATTGCTTTCTTGCACACATTGCAATTTTTTTTAAGGGTCAATTAATAATTGTGAGTGTGAATCAAGTGTGTGTGTGATCACAAACACCTCACTTGGTTTGCTTTTGTCAAAACCCTTCATAGGAGGCCTACTAGGGGATTTCATCACCCCTGGGGATGACCTCAATCAAAGTGTGAATCGAAAGACATGCTTGTTTGGGAGTTAAAATATTGTCACTCTTGGCTAAGCCCCAAAGAACTTTATACCTTTGGGAAGTGAAGGTGAAGGGTGGGTTACCCCTTTCTCCCAGCTGAGTGGTAGGATTTTACTTTCAAATCATCCTTAGTCAACCTTGTACAGACTAGCTTGAGACCTAATTAGCCATACCCCACTTGACTAGTTCTAGGACTTGTTGATGTGTCTTCTTCAAGTGTGTGCTTAATAATCACATTCATAATTTCAAATTCAAACTTGCTTATGTGTCTTGCATGTGTGATTCATGTGTGTGCATGTGTGATAATTCATTTAAACATTTCCAAATCAAGCTAAACACCAAACACATAAAGACAAGTCACTCTACACGTTCTTCCAACACATTCACATCCTATTCATTTCATACTAATCAATCCAAGTCATCCAATCTAATCATTCCACATCATCACCATCACCACTTGTCAAAATGGTCATAATCATAAACAAGCCCAATCCTAATCATAAGCCCAAAGTCATAATCCAAGGGGTATATCCCTCTAGGCTAAATCATGAGACAAAACCTAAGCATGAAGTCATAATTCAAGGAGTCTCTTTCTCTAGTTCAAATCATGAAACAAAACCAAAACCTAAAATCATACTTCGAGGGGCTCCTCCTACCACCTCTAATGATGATATGAACTATGTTACATACTTTGAGGAACAAATCGATATGCAAGAGCTTACACACATGTGTGACACCATGCCCACATTCGAACACAAATCCCTAGCATCCCAACTTCGAAACCTCCTTCAAACACTTCACCAAATACCCCAACCCCTATACCACCAAACCATACAAAGCCTTCAAACCCTCTTCCAAAACTTTCAACAAATTAAATCACCTCAAATCCAACACCTCCTAGCTCAAGCCAATCAATTCGTTGCCACTTGTCAAATCCAGCAACCACAACATCATCCCCTATCCATTCATTATCACCCTTCCACCTCATACTAATCTAATCTATCCACTTCTTCGCATGTCAATGCCACATCAACCTATCAAGCCACATCACGACAAACACATGTGACTCTAA